>WBZZ01003833.1:10000-60568 GCA_019918135.1 Paulinella micropora | reverse complement strand
GCTTCTTGAATGCAAGAATGAGCTTTAATAACGCTTGAGCGATGTTAGTTGTCAGGAAGGTGCTCTTCCACCCGATATCCATAACTCGAAATTCCTGATCATCTCCATCGTGCCCGTGCCCTGGTGGCTTGCGATGTGACTCTACTTGGAAACGGATTCCTCTGTCAACGACATTGAGCCCAAGGAAACCCAGCATCGCCCACGCGGTGTTATCACCAGCTCCGTCCCACTCAAGATATAATTTCCACGCTTGCATTGTGCGAGGGTTCCAAAGTTGCCAATGTAAAAGTGCGGCAAGCATAGTAATGTTGCTGTTCGCGCCGTGTTCTACCGCGCCTTCAAGGTACGTCAGAATAAAATGCGTATCGGTAGTGTAGCAGGTATTGATTCCAACGCAAAGGCGAAAACACAATTTTTCCTTTGAAATCTTTCGCGGCGCGGCGGCAAGATGGGATCTTCACTGGCGGTTTCATATCGGCTGATATGACTGTGGCAGCAAAATCTGCTGGTGCTGCCTTCTTGCGCTGCATGCTGGCAACGCGGCACGCCCTGTGAATTTTGTGATGAAGCCTGCTACGGCGACGCCATTCTTGAGCTTCTACTTCAGTCCTGAAACCGTTAGAATGATCAGCAGCAAGCTCTGTGCAGATCTCGCATTTTGAGAAATCTCCTTCTGCAAAACAAACCTGTAATAAGTAATGATAACGAAAATATGCATAATACCTCTGACAAACTTGACGTGCGGAAAATCCATGCGCCAAACTTTGTTGATCGTATTGTCTGTCGGAGGATTATTTGGATCAACTCGTTTCGAACAACCAAACCGAAGGCACATATCTTTCCAATTCTCGCGAACATAGTTTTGGACTCCTGCGTCCTGAGCCATTTCTTGCATCCTCCATATTCCGTCGCTGCATATCTCCGGGTAACTCTCCATGAACTTCTCGCAGAGTAATACTGCTACCACATCTTCTGTTTCAGGAACGGTTGAGTAGCTTTTTGTCAAAACCTTCGTGTTATTTGCAAGAAGTTTGTGTGCTCTTGACAAAACTTTATCACCGATCCCGTAGATACGCTGCCAGGCTACTTTGCACACAGCCTCCGTTAAATACATATACTGAAACGATCCAGTTTTTGTTTGAAACGATTCAAGCTGCGAAGCTGCCCAAGAATAAAGCTCACTGAGAGACGATGACGCATTCTTCGCTCTCGTGTAAAGCACATCACGCGTGTCGATAAATGAATAACACTTCCACTTTTTGCAGCAGACAGACTTAACTTCCCTGTCCAAGTCGGCGAAGGTAATCCCCAACAGTTTTTGGAGCGCAGACGGTCTCTGAAGCTTCACTGCACCTTTCGTGCGACTTTTCATCGTGTAGGGGCGCGTTGGATTCTTACGTGGTCTGCTGTAAGGAATTGGTGATAATCTCATGATGTTATACAACAGCTCATTCGATTCCATAAGCTCGTCGAAGTTCAATCGAAGCTCGTTGGATAATTCCGCATCGTCCACGCCGACCAGAGGAGGAAGCAATCCAGGGTTGATAGATGCAGCATCACCGTTTGAATCCGTATCTGAACACTCTTCGTCGACGTTCTACGCAAACAAGATCGCTTATGAACATTAACCAGCATGAACATAGACAGGTAGAGAAAAAAAATTACCATGGAGCCAGTAGGAAGATATAGTCTAGAGCTGCTGCAGCTACTAACATCATATCCTGTAGTGACAGTAGAACTGTCTGACTGTTTCCAGCTGTCGAGGTTAGCATCAACGTCAGGAACACCTGCCTGTAAAAAAGAATCTTCTCAGTAATAATTTTCATTTATTTATTTTTTACCTGTGCATCACTCAAGCTTGATTTTTCTGTGATGACTGTAATGTCCGAGCTTTCCCTGGGCAGAAGCGTGCGGCGACTATCTGAAATTGAGGACACGCTGTCGAGAAGCTTCCTCTTTTTTTCCGGCGGAATAGATGATGACCTGGAGAGCGGTTGCTTTCCATCAGAACTAATACTGCTGACCGACGCTAAAAGTTCAACCTTTGCTTCATGAAGCAAGGAAATTGACTTAAGTGGAAGCGGATGTTCTTTCTCAGGAACGATGAAACATACATGACCAATGTCAGTCTCGAACAGGAAAACTGGGATTTTAGCTCCTTCCTTGGCAGCCTCTTTCAACCAGACCGGATGTGCATCGCTTGGCAGCGTAGCTATCTCTAGGTCTGGATTAGGTGCATAGCTGAGCAAAATCTCTTGATCTTTCGATATTGCGGTGGTGACAGTCACAATAGGAGTACCCTTGCTGACCTGACATTATTTACAACAATATTTATAGAAAAAATACAACACACGTAACAAAAACTTACATTGCATGGATGTATGTAACAACTAACATAATTTACCTTCACGTTCGGTCGGCAAGTGTCATCGTCGAGCTTGTTGAACCCTTGCGATGAAGAGTTGATGAGATGCATTGCATTCCTGCTCGATTCGTTAATGAATTTAATTGGATGCATCCCTGTTTGCAGGGAACTCCCAATTTTCATAGTGAAATGATCAGAAAATGCAGCATGATCTGCAGCACGCAAAGACTTTCCTCCTGGTTCGAGGAGCCCAAGCTGAAAAGAAGGAGGAAGGTATTTATCAGCAAAGACTCCGTAGCCACCACCACGGTGTGCCACATATATCGGCGCCTTGCTAGCCCTCAGCATGGCATACCTAAAGTTTGAAATACACATGAAAAAAATGGCAGCGCTTCCCGTTAGAGGGAATCACTAAAAAAAAAAAAGGACAGAGAAAGGCTCACTGATAGAAGGCCACACACACTAGCTAGTTATACTAAAGCTAGTATCTATACTCCCCTCTTTAAACTATGCTATATAATAATAATAATAATAATAATAATAATAATAATAAATAATAATAATAATAATAATAATAACAATAATAACAATAATAATAATAATAATAGATTTATCAGTCAATTGGCCTTTGATCCTGTCGGACATGTGCCTCCATTGGTAGCACGGGGCCGTTCGGTGACGCGGCTCCGCTCCAAAGACTCAATAATAATAATAATAATAATAATAATAATAATAATAATAATAATAATAATAATAATAATAATAATAATAATAATAATAATAATAATAATAATAATAATAATAATAATAATAGTGCTTCTCAGTCAATGGCGAATGCATTTCTGCACATGTGCCTCCATCGTCTCACCCGTGAGGGGAGTACGAAGATTTGACGATAGGCTCTACTGACACCCCCGCAAGGCAGCTCCAAGCAACAATAATAATAATAATAATAATAATAATAATAATAATAATAATAATAATAATAATAATAATAATAATAATAATAATAATAATATATTGAAGAGGAAATGCAAAATCATGCCGGTCAGTTTCACAAACTTTTGTGCAGAGTTTTTTCCACAGATTGTTGTGTACAGAAGAAAAGAATAGCATTCCCGCTCATTCTGAGCTGGGAAAAGAGCGGGAATGCTGTTACATCTTCTCGAAATGTCATGCTCTCAATAAAATCTCTGCACAAAAGTTTGCAAAACAGCAATCCAAAAACGAGTTTCATCGAATTGCTGGTTTGTGAAAAATAGATTAAGCTGGGTCGTGCAATGTTAGGAAATGACATTTATAGCTTCAACAAACACGTTGCAGCAGAAACATGCAAGGGATGACATGAGTTGAGAGTACGTACTAGGAAGGAAATGCAAAATCATGCCGGTCGGTTTTCACAAACTTTTGTGCAGAGTTTTTTCCATAGATTGTTGTGTACAGAAGAAAAGAATAGCATTCCCGCTCATTCTGAGCTGGGAAAAGAGCGGGAATGCTGTTACATCTTCTCGTAATGTCATGCTCTTAATAAAATCTCTGCACAAAAGTTTGCAAAACAGCAGTCCGAAAACGAGTTTCATCGAATTGCTGGTTTGTGAAAAATAGATTAAGCTGGGTCGTGCAATGTTAGGAAATGACATTTATAGCTTCAACAAACACGTTATAGCAGAAACATGCAAGGGATGACATGAGTTGAGAGTACGTAGGAAGGAAATGCAAAATCATGCCGGTCGGTTTTCACAAACTTTTGTGCAGAGTTTTTTCCACAGATTGTTGTGTACAGAAAAAAAGAATAGCATTCCCGCTCATTCTGAGCTGGGAAAAGAGCGGGAATGCTGTTACATTTTCTCGAAATGTCATGTTCTCAATAAAATCTCTGCACAAAAGTTTGCAAAACAGCAATCCAAAAACGAGTTTCATCGAATTGCTGGTTTATGAAAAATAGATTAAGCTGGGTCGTGCAATGTTAGGAAATGACATTTATAGCTTCAACAAACACGTTATAGCAGAAACATGCAAGGGATGACATGAGTTGAGAGTACGTAGGAAGGAAATGCAAAATCATGCCGGTCGCTTTTCACAAACTTTTGTGCAGAGTTTTTTCCACAGATTGTTGTGTACAGAAAAAAAGAATAGCATTCCCGCTCATTCTGAGCTGGGGAAAGAGCGGGAATGCTGTTACATCTTCTCGAAATGTCATGCTCTTAATAAAATCTCTGCACAAAAGTTTGATAATAACACGACCCTTTTTCCACACGTTCAAATTTCAGACCGGCCCGAGAAAAATTTTAAGGTTGAAGGCGCTGACTGGTAGTTATGTCTTTGGAATTCAACTCATTTTGCTCGTTTGTCAACGTGTAGGATCACTTTCTGACTCTGGCATGTCTACGAAGCACATTGCCAAGACTCTGCAAGCCATTCTCAAAAATTCGCGTGGGGAATTGTTCCTTAAAATCAACGGGTCTGCAGACGTGCTGCCCTTTGATTGTGTGGAGATTCCCCACGCCGTCTTTTGCAAGCATGATCTGGTATATGCTTGCTCACTTACTTACTTACTTATTTATTTAATGTGCAACATGCAGGGCAAAGGCGATTTGGAGGAGTTGGTCCGCGGCTTCAGCTACACCTGGAATGCACAAGGTATTATGTATGTATGTATGTATTTATAATGCATGCATCGTAGGGATCCTGCTCAAGAATAAGCCTGTGCCCTGGGACGACGGATTGGGAGAAGCTCCTCCCGCAAAAAGGCAGAAGAGACAGGAGAAGGAGAAGGAGAAGGAGAAGAAGGAGAAGCAAAAAAAGAAGGACAAAGGGAAGGAGAAGGAGAAGGAGAAGAAGAAGGAGGAGGAGAAGAAGAAGAAGGAGGAGAAGAAGAAGAAGAAGGATGAAAAGGAGAAGAAGGAGGAGGAGAAGAAGAAGAAGGAGGAGGAGGAGGAGAAGAAGAAGAAGAAGGAGGAGGAGGAGAAGAAGAAGAAGAAGGAGGAGGAGCAGAAGAAGAAGAAGAAGAAGAAGGAGGAGAAGAAGAAGAAGAAGAAGAGGGAGAAGGAGGAGGAGGAGGAGAAGAAGAAGAAGAAGAAGGAGGAGGAGGAGAAGGAGAAGAAGGAGGAGGAGAAGAAGAAGAAGGAGGAGGAGGAGGAGAAGGAGGAGGAGAAGAAGAAGAAGAAGGAGGAGGAGGAGAAGAAGAAGGAGGAGGAGGAGAAGAAGAAGAAGGAGGAGGAGGAGAAGAAGAAGAAGGAGGAGGAGAAGAAGAAGAAGGAGGAGGAGGAGAGGAAGAAGAAGAAGGAGGAGGAGGAGGAGAGGAAGAAGAAGGAGGAAGAGGAGAGGAAGAAGGAGGAGGAAGAGAGGAAGAAGATGGAGGAGGAGGAGAGGAAGAAGAAGGAAGAGGAGGATGACCAGCTGAGTGGGTTTCCCCCTCTGGATTCGGGGAAGGTTCGCGTGTGGGCCCACAAAGGAATTTTCACATTCCTATCCGGATTAGATTATCAAGACTGGTATTATTATTATTATTGTTATTATTATTATTATTATTATTATTATTATTATTTTATTATTATTATTATTATTATTATTATTATTATTATTATTATTATTATTATTATTATTATCATTATGGACACCGTGATAGCCCAGTGGTCAAGTTCTACCATCTGGGCCCTGTCGCCAGTTCGATTCCCGTCGGTGCCACCAGTATTTTCATTGTACATACCGATCCGTCTGGACCAGTATTTTCATTGAACATACCGGCCGTCTGGAAGTGTTGGAACTGCCCTTGCGGGGGTGTCATTAGAGCTTATCGTCAATTCTTCGTACTCCCCTCACGGGTGAGACGATGGAGGCGCATGTGCAGAAATGCATCAGCCATTGACAGAGAAGCACTATTATTATCATTATTATTATTATTATTATTATTATTATTATTATTATTATTACTGGATACTGTAGCATAGTTTACAGAAAGGAGTTAGTTACTAGCTTTAGTATAGTTAGCTAGTGTGTGTGGCCTTCTATCAGTGAGCCTTTCCCTGTCTTTTTTTTTCGAGTATAATCCCTCTAACGGGAAGCGCTGTCATTTTTTTTTTATTTCATACTGTTATTATTATTATTATTATTATTATTATTATTATTATTATTATTATTATTATTATTATTATTATTATTATTATTATTATTATTATTATTATTATTATTATTATTATTATTATTATTATTATTATTATTATTATTATTATTATTATTATTATTATTATTATTATTATTATTATTATTATTATTATTATTATTATATTATTATTATGTGGCACCGCGATAGCCCAGTGGTTAAGGTCTACCATCTGGGACCTGTCGCCAGTTCGATTCCCGTCGGTGCCAGTATTTTCAAAGGATATTTTCTTTGAAAGTATTGGTCTGTCTGGAAGGCTTGGAGCTGCCTTGCGGGGATGTCAGTAGAGCCTATAGTCAAATCTTCGTACTCCCCTCGCGGGTGAGACGATGGAGGCACATGTGCAGAAATGCATTCGCCATTGACTGAGAAGCACTATTATTATTATTATTATTATTATTATTATTATTATTATTATTATTATTATTATTATTATTATTATTATTATTATTATTATTATTATTATTATTATTATGGACACCGTGATAGCCCAGTGGTCAAGTTCTACCATCTGGGCCCTGTCGCCAGTTCGATTCCCGTCGGTGCCACCAGTATTTTCATTGAACATACCGGTCCGTCTGGAAGTGTTGGAACTGCCCTTGCGGGGGTGTCATTAGAGCCTATCGTCAATTCTTCGTACTCTCCTCACGGGTGAGACGATGGAGGCGCATGTGCAGATTTGCATCAGCCATTGACAGAGAAGCACTATTATTATTATTATTATTATTATTATTATTATTATTATTATTATTATTATTATTATTATTAGCTTTTTCTTCTGTTCCTCTTTTATTATTTATTATTATTATTATTATTATTATTATTATTATTATTATTATTATTATTATTATTATTATTATTATTATTCAGCCCAATGGCCTCAAGGCGTTAAACTGTGACGCTAACTCATAACCCTTTGGTGGTAGATGCTGGGGAGGAGGGTCGTTGCGCGCGTAAAAGATCTTAAACTCCGCATATGCTGGTTGATAGCCCAGGACCCAGCAGACACCAGATTGTTATGGGTGGGGTTTTGAGGCAGCTCTAGCAACCGCGCTTGGTGTATGCACTTGCACATTCGGTGACGTCTTGCAAGAGGTTGCTGGGACTGCGGAATAACCTCGGCTTAGTGCAGTCTTGCCCGCAGGAGCTCCATCGGTGGCCCCGATCATCAGGCGAGAGACTGACACGGGGGGGTGGAGGACCTCGAAAAAGGGTATTGGAGGCTTATGTCCGTTGAGGATATGCCATTAGCTGCATCAGTACGCCTCAGATATAGTATTATTATTATTATTATTATTATTATTATTATTATTATTATTATTATTATTATTATTATTATTATTATTATTATTATTATTATTATTATTATTATTATTATTATTATTATTATTCAGCCCAATGGCCTCAAGGCGTTAAACTGTGACGCCAACTCATAACCCTTTGGTGGTAGATGCTGGGGAGGAGGGTTGTTGCGCGCGTAAAAGATCTTAAAATCCGCATATGCTGGTTGATAGCCCAGGACCCAGCAGACACCAGATTGTTATGGGTGGGGTTTCGAGGCAGCTCTAGCAACCGCGCTTGGTGTATGCACTTGCACATTCGGTGACGTCTTGCAAGAGGTTGCTGGGACTGCGGAATAACCTCGGCTTAGTGCAGTCTTGCCCTCAGGAGCTCCATCGGTGGCCCCGATCATCAGGCGAGAGACTGACACGGGGGGGTGGAGGACCTCGAAAAAGGGTATTGGAGGCTTATGTCCGTTGAGGATATGCCATTAGCTGCATCAGTACGCCTCAGATATAGTATTATTATTATTATTTAGGGAGTACATAGGCCATCGGTCCCTTTCCATGGGCTGATTGGTATAAAGCTCCTAGATTAATGTTCTATGCCGTCACTTCCTTTATTCCACCGATTGGTGTGGAGACTTTCCTTATGGAATGGAGGACTGGATGCACATGGCCTTTTGGCTCAGCAATTGGCAGACGATACATATTATTATTATTATTATTATTATTATTATTATTATTATTATTATTATTATTATTATTATTATTATTATTATTATTATATTGTTATTGTTATTATTCGATAGCATAGTTTAGAGAGGGGAGTATAGATACTTAGCTTTAGTATAGTTAGCTAGTGTGTGTGGCCTTCTATCAGTTATCAGTGAGCCTTTCCCTGTTTTTTTTTTCGAGTATATTTCTTCTAACGGGAAGCGCTGCCATTTTTTTTTAATTTAAACTCTCTTTTTATTATTATTATTATTATTCCTCTTTTGCTGCTGCTTTAATTAGCTTGCTCTTTAAGTTCACATCCGAGGACAACAAACATCGGGAGGGGGCGCTCGCGCTCGACGTTGCACTTACAAAGTACAACAATTTCGAACTGAAGGCGTCCACGCAAGTGGAGACATGTGAGGGTGAAACTTCACCTTGTGCTCCCGGGTCTTTTTCCCTATAAGTATGAAAGATTTTTATAAACTGATTGTTTATTTTTTATTTGCAGGCTCTTCATTGTCTTTCCCATTGGTTGGCGCAAGAAGACTCCTGCGCAAGTCAATCGAGGTACTGTATGTTTTTCAAAATTCACAAGCTGCACATATTTTTTATACTTGGATGTTGCAGGATCGAAGCGCTTCATTTTTGCTGCGCGCGAGGTCGACACTGACGGCGATGGCAAGGCTGACGAAATCCAATATCAGCTCATGGGTTTTTTGTTTTAACCTTAAACACTCTTGCATGCTTGATCCGTCGCCGATGGACTTCGAGAAGCAGGTGAAGCCCGCGTGGCTCCTCTACGTCGGTAACCCCACGAACCCGCCTATGATTTGCAACTGGCGGAAGCGGGAGCTTTTGCTTCTGTACGAAGCAAACAAGGTCATTTCTTCTTCTTCTTCTTCTTCTTCTTCTTCTTCTTCTTCTTCCTCTTCTTCTTCCATTTTTCTTTTTCTTCTTCATATACATGTTATTATTCTTTTTCTCCACCAGCTCCATCTTTTTTTTTTTTTTTTTTTTTTTTTTTTTGTTTTTGTTTTTGTTTTTTTTGGCATCTTCCTTTTCTTTATTTTGCATATTTACTGCATGCTCGCCTGAAACGTTAGAAGAAGAATCAAAAAAAGGGCCCGACTGAGCCTCGCTCTTCGGGCAGGCCAAAAAAACTGAGATTCGGTAGCAACATTGTATGTAATGAAAAATGAAGGATGTATGTAATATTGTTTGGTTCTTTGTGCAGAATCCATCGACGTCGACGATGTTCCAGACGTTCCAGACGTCCCTGAAGAAGAAGAGACCCCTGAGCCTCCTATGCCTAAGGGGTCCAGCAAGAAAAAGCCAGGTACTAGCAAATTTCATCTTTTTTTGTGTGCTTTTTTTTCAGTGTTTCTAATTTCTGACGTGACTAGGCAAGCCGAAGTCCAAAAAGCCCGCGGTCGACGCTGATGAAGTGGACATGTCGTTGGAGGTATAATCTTTCCTACTCCTTCTTCTTCTTTTTCTTTTTTTTTGTGAGGGGGGGGGCCCCCGGGGGGGGGGGGGGTCAAAAGGTCTCTTTGGGCGCCGCAGCATATAGTTTAGAGAGGGGAGTATAGCTACTAGCTTTAGTATGGCTAGCTAGTGTGTGTGGCATTCTATCAGTGAGCCTTTCCCTGTCTTTTTTTTTTCCGAGTATAATCTCTCTAACGGGAAGCGCTGACATTTTTTTTTCAAACATTATTATTATTATTATTATTATTATTATTATTATTATTATTATTATTATTATTATTATTTAGGGAGTACATAGGCCATCGGTCCCTTTCCATGGGCTGATTGGTATAAAGCTCCTAGAGTGATGTTCTATGCCGTCACTTCCTTTATTCCACCGATTGGTGTGGAGACTTTCCTTATGGAATGGAGGACTGGATGCACATGGCCTTTTGTCTCAGCAATTGGCAGGAGATATACTATTATTATTATTATTATTATTATTATTATTATTATTATTATTCTTTGTTGTTGTTGTTGTCGTTGCTGTTGGTTTGTTCTGCCACTGCCTTGTTCGCAAGAAATGAACGACTTCTTTCAAAACAACGGCGACCGGTATTGTATTCAGGGTAGTTCGTCCGCCGGCGTGTCGAAAGAAGTCGTTCAGGATCTTGTGAACAAGGCAATGTCAGAACAAGCCGCATCCATTAAGGAAATGCTAGCAGAAGAAAGAAAGTTGAGAGAGGAGGAAAGGAAGAAAAAAGAAGCGCAAGATCGGAAGGAAAAAGAGGCGCAAGAGAAGCGACAACGGGAAGAGGAGAGAAGAAAGAGGAAGAATTCGAAGAAGGAGAAGGAGGAGGAGGAGGAGGAGGAGGAAAGCTCAGAAGAAGAGAACGAGAGAGTGAAGAAGAAGATGAAGAAGAATAACAAGAACAAGAAAAACTATGATGATAATGATAACAACAACAACAACATCAGCAACAACAACAGCAACAACAACAACAACAACAACAAAAATAGTAAGAGCGAGAGAGAAAGCTTGCTGGAGGATCTCATCGCGCGGATGGCAGCTGGCGCTCTGTCTGCTGGTAACTCACCTTCCACCCCCCAACGCGGCACCGGTCTCACCGCTCCCAGCTCACCTAACGCATGGGAGTTTGTTTTAGCATCGCTTGCGCTGACTCGGCGCTAACTTCAAATGCACGCACCAGGTAGTTTGCATAGCTTTCACTTTTCTCCTTCATCTGAAAGATGTTTGAATTTGTTTTGTGTTTTTTTTCTTTGTAGTAGTGTAGTATTAATCGTAATTTTTTGCACTGGCAGGTTTGTTATGGTCGAAAGCGTGATTAAGAACGTTTGTCGCGTGCAAGAGTTAAACAAACTTCTAATTTAGTTAGTATGATATTACGGAGTTAGATTTATTATTTTTTTTAGTAATTAAAGAAATTTTGTTGTAGAATCTATGTATTTTGCGTGGCGACATCGCACTTCTCTTCCTCCCCCGTTCCCCCCTCCCCCCTCCCCCCCCCCCCCCGGGGGGAATTTATTGTAGGTAAAAGCAATGTTTATTATCATAATAAAGTAAAATGCTTAATGTAAACAAAGATAAACAAACTTAAAAGCAAATTCTGCATGTTGGGCATTGTTATCATCATAGATTCATAGTAGCCGGGACTATGAAAAAGGAGAAAGATTACCGTGTCGGACCGGTTCCTGCCCACCTCTGAAGATGAAGTTAAAGTGTATTACAATTAATAAAAACATGTTTTAATATTATTTTTATATGTTCTGCAATCAGTGAATTGATTTCCTTTCATTTCCACACGTTTTCAAAAAAGTCCATATACTTCATGGAAAATTTCGGAAAAAGGGATACCCCCAAGATTGTCGAATGTTTAGTTTTAGTGAATTGAGAAATGAGTTCTGGAAAGCCCAAAGGTGACGATTCAGTAGACAAGCATGTTGTCTCGAGCATGCAAAATTTTCGGGTGGAGAGGGACGATCAGGGGCAACGCATTTTTTTGAAAACCAACGGCGAACCGAATTGGAAAAACTTGCAGGATTGCATTATCCCCCCAGAAGTTACTGCAAAGTATTGGAATTTTCCTTCCCCCAAGGCAGAGGCCAAGGCATGGCACAGTGTACCAGATAACGTCGTACACACGTACGTTCCTTCTGGGAAAACATTTGTTCTGGCCTCCAAGAACGAGATCTTTCAAGATCTGCCGTCTGCAAGAGGGCGCAGAGTTCGAAGGGGCAAAGCACCTGCAGCAAACACTGCGCTACCTGCAGAAGAGCCTGAAGCTGCAAGCCCTTCTTCTAAGTCGCCTCCAAAAAAGAAGCAACGCAAACCGGTTGGCAAATCAATGATGCATACATATGCCATGCACATACATGACATTGTCTGCAGGCGGCACAGAAAAAGAGAAAACAAACCAAGCGCGCCTTGGCAAACGAGATGGCAGATCAAGCTGCTAACAATAACAGCAAACAAGCCGAGGGGTAGTAATTGAATTTCTTTTTTTTGCTTTCTTCTTCTTCATCTTCTCCTCCTCCTCACTGCAGCTGCTAGTTTTACTACAACTATATACATTCTTCTTTTTTTTCTTCTTCTTCCTCCTTCTCCTTCTCCTTCTTCTTCTTCTTCTTCTTCTTCTTCTTCTTCTTCTTCTTCTTTCTTCTTCTTCATCTTCTTCTCCTCCTCCTCCTCCCTCTACTACTACTAATACTACTACTACTACTACTGCTACTGCTGCTACTACTACTACCACCACCACTACTACTACTACTACTACTACTACTACTCTTCTTCTTCTTCTTCTTCTTCTTCTTCTTCTTCTTCTTCCTCCTCCTCCTCCTCCTCCCTCTACTACTACCAATACTACTACTACTGCTGCTACTGCTGCTACTACTACCACTACTACTCTTCTTCTTCTTCTTCTTCTTCTTCTTCTTCTTCTTCTTCTTCTTCTTCTTCTTATTCTTCTTCTTCTTCTTCTTCTTCTTCTTCTTCTTCTTCTTCTTCTTCTTCTTCTTCTTCTCCAGACCTCCTCCTCCTCCTCCTCCTCCTCCTACTACTACTACTACTACTACTACTACTAGTAACTACTAATGCAGCTGATAGATTGCTACAACTATGCTTCTTTTTTTTTCTTCTTCTCCTTCTTCTCTTCCTTCTTCTCCTCCTCCTTCTTCTCCTCCTTCTTCTTCTTCTCCTTCTTCTTCTTCTTCTCCTTTTTCTTCTTCTCAAGAGCCCGGCTGCGGCAGAAGGCAACTCCGACCCCAATGACAGGTTTACTACTTTGATTTGCATTGCAATATTATTATTTAATGTTCTGACAGCGAGTCGAAGCACAACGGCCGCGAGGAGGAAAGGACTGAGCTGACGGCGGAACAGCAGCTGCAGTTTGCATTGCAATATTATTATTTAATGTTCTGACAGCGAGTCGAAGCACAACGGCCGCGAGGAGGAAAGGACTAGCGTACCATGCCGACGAAAAAAGAGGGGGGGAAGTTTCCCATTCCGGTACTGGTTGCAGATTTTTACATCGGCATGTTCCCATTGACCGATTACGGGCCGGGATTTTGGAAAAACCATCCTGCGGGAAAGCAACCGGTGTCAATCCCCGTCGGTGTGGATGCGGTACGTTTCTGTTGAGTGTAGTAGTAATATGTGTGAGCACTTTTCTTTTTGACTGCAGGATGGGAAACTGAAATGGTTGGATGTGGGTCCTCCAGCACATCCCAAGCCAAGCCCAGCGAATCCGAAGCCAACCACAGCGACTCCGAAACCAACCAAGCCTAGCAAGAAGGGTGGCGGAGGCAACTCGCACCACAAGCCTGGCTGCAAGTGTCCTCCCTGTGCCTTCATGCGTGCCATGGAAGCCGACGTGATGGAAGTAAAGTCGCCGCCTGTCCCGACGCCTGCGTCGACGCACAAGCCGACGCCTGCAGCAAAGAAGCCAGAAAAGAAGCAACCGCAGCAGAAAAAGTCTAAGCCAGAGACGGAGTCGGAGGAGGAGGAGGAGGAGGAGGAGGAGGAGCCGAAGCCTGCGAAGGGTCGCAAGGGCCGCAAGCAGCGCAAGGGCCACAAGCAGCGCAAGGGCCACAAGCAGCGCAAGGGCAGCCAGCAGCCGCAGCGAGTGCAGCGTCATGGGCAAGGATGTAAGTGCGCCGAATGCTTTGCGCATGGTGAGGGCTGTGAATGCCCTGATTGCGAGGTAAATGAAGTCGAGCCCAAGCATGGTGAAGGATGTAAGTGTTTCAAATGCGCTCCGAAGCGCGCTCCCTTTCGTTATCAGCATGCACCCACGTGCAGGTGCCTTGTCTGCCTCCAGCACGGTGACGGGTGTGCGTGCCCGCGGTGCAGAGGGGCATTTCCTGCCATGCCTCATCCTGCTAACTGCAGGTGCTATGTGTGCTACCAGCCCCACGGTGCTGGAAATAATGCTCTTTCAGCTTTTCTAGCAACGCAATCGCAGCAAACCACCAATTTTATCAGCTTCCTTGCTAATGGGCGGGTGTAAAATTCTATAGCATGATTAACTTAGGTTGCTGCAGACAAAGCCTTTCTATTACCTGCCAAGTGGCAGAAGTTCCAGATTTATCTGGAAAACTTTGTTTTTCTCATTTAAAGTTTCTTTTTGTGCGTTTTAATGCAGTATTTGCATATAATTATGCATAGTAATTCATACTACAATTACATCAACTTACGCATTTAGTTATACAGGTGCGGACTGCGGGTTGCTGAGATGCAATTCCAGTAGATGCTCTCTGTGGTCATCTACTGGAATTGAACCTCACTTTTTCACTTTTTGTGCGTTTTAATGCAGTATTTGCATATAATTATGCATAGTAATTCATATTACATCAACTTACCCATTTAGTTATACAGGTCCGGACTGCGGGTTGACTTAATATTTTTGCATGTGAGCTCGATGAGATTGCAAGCTCTAACTAGCATTCAAAGTAGTAATATTAAGAAAAAAGCAATTATATTACTTAATAATCAATTAATATTAACATTTAAGATCATCCGGCACAACTGCACATAGTGCAGCAGTCTCTACAACCTACGACCAACCGGCCCCTACTCCATAAGTCTCCGTCATGTTTGCATTTTTTTTTTTTTTTTTTACAATTTTTTTTTTTTTTTTTTTTTTACAGTAAGGGTGGCTCAGAAAAATTGCGTTAGTGGTGGGAAAAGTGGGTCAATTTTGGCAACTGACCGGGAAAAAAAATTGAAACTGGAATTCGATTTTTGTCTTACCCCGTTGATTTTGGGTGCAATCGAAAGCCCAGTCATTCTCGAGCTGCTTGTAGAGGTGATTTTCATCACGATCACACGCCTGAGCGCAGAAACTGCGGCAGCCAGAGACAGGCAAAGGAGGCGGAATCAAAGTTGGGACTCTCTGTTTAGATGTGGTGTGTACTGGGAGAGAAAGTCAATTAATGGATGCTTTTAGATGTATAGTCTATGTATCTTTATGTTTTCACACAAATACTGTCCCATCTGTGCTCCCGCGACTGCGCAAGTTTGCTTCATAGTTTTGAACGTGGACCCACAAACACCCCAACCAACCAACCACTGCAGCCTTCCTCCTTCTTCTTCTTCTTCTTCTTCTTCTTCTTCTTCTTCTTCTTCTTCTCCTCCTCCTCCTCCTCCTCCACCTCCTCCTCTTCTTCTCCTCCTCCTCCTCCTCTTTTTCTCCTCCTTCTCCTTCTTCTTCTTCTTCTTCTTCTTCTTCTTCTTCTTCTTCTTCTTCTTCTTCTTCTTCTTCTTCTCCTTCTCCTTGTTCATCTTCTTCTTCTTCTTCTTCTTCTTCTTCTTCTTCTTCTTCTTCTTCTTCTTCTTCTTCTTCTTCTTCTTCTTCTTCTCCTTCTCCTCCTCCTTCTCCTTCTCCTCCTCCTCCTTCTCCTTCTTCTCCTTCTTCTTCTCCTCCTCCTCCTCCTCCTCCTCCTCCTCCTTCTTCTTCTTCTTCTCCTCCTCCTCCTCCTCCCCTTCTTCTTCTTCTTCTTCTTCTTCTTCTTCTTCTTCTTCTTCTCCTTTTTCTATTTTTGTCATTTCCAATTCCCATGACCACTCACAGCCCACCATACATTAATATCTTGTGAATATCAAACATACATAGCACACCAAGCATGCACAACGGTCCATAATCAATCAAAACGTCAGAATTTCGATCACTTTTCTCGTGACATGATGTACTGTACAGGTTTTTTCCTGTTCTGCACCGCTACAAATTCAAGTTTTTGAACAGAAAATTAAATATCAAATTGAACTATGTTCTATTTAATTAAATGTGGTTTTGATCTAGTTGTACTGTCTTGAGTTATTCAACGACTGAAGCTGCTGTCCACAGCCTGAATACTCTAGATACTGTACTATGGGCCAGTTCCGGAATCTATTGAAACTCACAGGAAAGCCGGTTATTCATAACGATGAGTGACTCAAGTTTCGTACATACCAACCATAACACAAATCCATGATTTAGTGGTGGTGTGGCTGCAATGTCAAAAAACAGAAGAAAAAAAATCGAGAAGCTTGTAGACACATTCGTTTTATCTACTTTTGAAATTGATAACAGGTTTTCCATTGTAAACTTGCGGACAGACAACAATTATTTCAAAAGATGTTTGTCAAGTCGATTGAAGTCATGAGGTATAGATGTTTGTTGAAGGATATGTCTGCACAGAAAAAATAAACAGAGTCCCAACTTTGACAGTTAGATGCACCTTGAACAAGTTTGCCTGTCTGGCTGCCCGCGGAAGTTTCTGCACTCAGGCGTGTCTGATTGTGATGAAAATCACCTCTACAAGCAGCTCGAGAATGACCTGGGCTTTCGATTGCACCCAAAATCCGGCGCAGGAATAGTTGCTCTGGGGCAGACAAAAATCGAATTTCTTCGAGTCCTCCTTCGATTTTTTTTCCCGGTCAGTTGCCAAAAGTGACCGTGCCGCACTTTTCCCACAACTGACGCGATTTTTCAGAGCCACCCTTAATTCAGTAACCAACCTAGTTCACGGGGAGTGCCACAAAATGTGGTTTCAAAAAATTCATGTCACTGTTTTTGCGGCTGCTAGCTGCACGGGCTGCGTCAGTTACTCCATCCGGTACCAAAAAAAGTCACAGTGGGGTGTGAAAAACCGTTCAAAGAAAATCAAGCGAGAATGGGGCAGCGCCGACCAGCACCCGGCCGGTCTTTTTCTCCTGGAAAGCACACGATTTGAGTATCTTCTTGAGGACTTCGAGGGCGTAGACACACTCGCCTGATTCGGTAGGCGGGTGTGACAGGTCCGATTTCAGCAGCGAGTCCTTGTCCTCCGCGAGCAGGGCGATGCCACCAAGCGAAGTGCGTGCCAGCCGACTTGCGTCCACTGCTCGTAAGGAGGATTCGGTACAGAGCCTGTCCCCTTCCACGAACAGACGGCAGTGCGAATTGGATTTGGAATGATGACGGATAACGGCGTTCAGGGCGGGGCCAGAGACTTCGACGAGGCGGTCGACATTGGTCCACTCGGTCGTTGGTAGGAAGGCCGCCTCCTGGGACACGATGAGCGAGGTCAGGTCAGAGTATTGCTCGAAGGATTTGGCCTCATTGTAAAACTTGACACAGAGCTTGTTGTCGACCGCGACTGAGAGTTCCAAGACCATGCCCTCGCGGAACGTGCTCAGCCAACAGGACATCTCCTTGAGATCGACGCTAAACACACACTTAGGGAACATCAGGTTGACATAATCACCATTGGCGCCCGAAAAAGGGACCACGAACTGCCCGACCAGCCCGTCGGCCGCGCTGCAGAGCACGACTTGTCGACCGTGGCCTCGATTCGGGATTCCAGCAACAGCGGCGACAACGAGTCGAGCGCCCGGCGGAAAGCAATCCCGTGGGTCTTGGAACTCCAAAGAAAACGAGTCATCATTTTGTGAGACGTTTGTTCTGTTTGCCACTTTTTTTTCTCTCTTTCTAATTAAAACTTTTAAATTGCGAGATTCGAGATTTAAGATTTAAAAGCCGAAAAAGAAAACCCCTTACCGTCGAAATAAACAACAGCACACACAAATCGAAATGTCTATCGTCACCGACAACAACCAAGTCAAGGCCTTTGGCCCGGCGGCCGACCCGAAGAAGCTGCACTTGTCGGAGCCACGAAGTGCGTTCGGAAGCATCTTTTCGAACTTATGCTACGACAAAAAGAGCCTGACGCTGGTTCTACCCGCCATGCAGCTTGCCTGGGACCCGAGCACGTACGACCAAGGCAACAAGTCGGCCAAGACCACCATCGACCTCGACTTCAAGCACGCGCAACAGTATGGTGCGGTGCTGCAGGCCTATCAAGTGATACGAGCGGTCGACGATCGTGTGGCCGAGCTCGTGGTTGAGAACCGCGACAAGGTTGTGCCGACGATGAAGAGGGCCGGCCCGATGGCACGGAGCGACGATCAAGTCAAATGCTGCTACCAGCCCTGCACACGGCTGCGCACTTCGCAGAAATCGGACCGGGCCTGGGCACCGCGTCTGACCGTCACGGTCACGGGGGCGAGGTTCTTGGGCGGGGCCGACACCGCCACGCTGCAAAAGGGAGATGTGGTCAAAACCGTGATTCAGGCTACCGCTTTGTGCAGCAAGGGTGAAAAAGTTAATCTGTCGTGGCGCGTTCTGCAGATTCGCAAGCAACACGAGGGCCTGGGCTACCCTGACCAGGACCTCTCGGAAAAAGAAGCGTTTGGCGTGTCACTATCCGAAGAGAACGGCGAGGGCGGCCATTTGGCCATGGACTTGACAGTAGATTTGGTTTAATTAAAAAGATTTCAGGCTACACAGACAGCACAATCTGCCGGTCCCAGGGCCTTGCTAGCGGCCTGGGTTCTTACATAATAGGTTGTTTTTAAACCGAGCTGCCATGCGTAGAAATGACAGCTGCCGACTTTTCTTTCATTGGGGTCGGTCATGTGTAAGTTGAGCGATTGCGAGCCACAGACAAAAGGCCCGCGATCGGCAGCCAGGTGCAGCTGCAAACGAAGGGGAATTTCCCACACGGTCTTGTAGATGTTTTTGATGTCTTGGGGCAGGTCGCATCTTTGCACGCTCCCGCCGTCGGCAATGATTTTATCACGGAGCTGATCGTTCCAAAGGCCGCGCTCTTCTAGCTCGTGCACCAAGTGTTTGTTCCACACGACGTGCTCACCAGAGAGCACACGGCGCACAAAGACGTTTGAGTGGGGAGGCTCGAACGATTCAAAATTGCCCAGGATCTGAGCGGTCGTGGCAGTCGGCATGTAGGCAATTAGCTGCGAGTTTCGTAGCCCATACTTGGTGATGCTCAGGCGGGGCGAGTCCCAGCGGTCGTCCGTCTGCTCCTTGCCGGGCCACAGATCGAACTGCAGGAGCCCCTGGCTAGCAGGAGGCCCACCGAAACTCTTGTAAGCACCCTTCTCCTGTGCCAACTCACAAGAGGCCCAAAGCGCCGCGTAGTACAGTTCATGTGCGATCTTGAAATTGAGCTTTTGTGCCTCTACACAGTCGAACGGCATCTTCAGCAGAGCTAGCACATCGGCTAACCCGTTCACACCAAGAGCCACCGGATGATGCAAGAGGTTGCTGCGTCTGGCTTCCTCCGTAGGATATTCTGTAATGTCGATGACGGTGTCGAGGTTACGCACAGCTGTGCGCACACACGACCGCAGCAGCTCGAAATCAAAGGACTTGCGGTCCTCCGACACGAACTTGGGCAGCGAGACAGAGGCCAGATTACACACACTGTGCTCGAGCGGCGAGCTGTATTGGACCACTTCTGCACAGAGATTGCTGCAGCGAATCGTGCCCAAGGCCTTTTGATTTGATTTGGCATTCACCGCGTCCTTGTACATAATGTAGGGAACGCCGCCCGACTCGATCTGTGCGCGGCAGACAGCGCTCCAGAGCTCACGAGCTTTGACGGTGCGCCTCGCCAGGCCCAGCCTCTCGGCCCGCGTGTACTGGGACTCGAACTCCTTGCCGTAGAGGGCGTCCAGGTCACCTACGCCCGTCTCGTCCGGGCAAAAAATACTCCAGATTTGATCCTGTTCTACACGCTCCATAAACAAGTCTGGCACTGTCAGCCCTAAAAACAGGTCTCGGGCTCGCAGTTCTTCAGAACCTGTAACTTTTTTAAGTTCCAAAAACTCGAAGACATCTGCGTGATGAATTGGCAGATACACGGCGACAGCGCCCCGTCTCTTGCCCGCCTGGTTAGCGTAGCGAGCAGTCTCGTTTAAGACTTTGTACAAGGGAATCACACCATCACTGTGCCCGCCCGTGCTGCGTATCAGGGAGCCCTTGGCTCTAACGCACCCGAGGTGAACTCCCAGCCCGCCCCCTCCCTTGCTGATAAGAGCAACGTCTTTGATCGTGTCATAGATCTCGCTCAACGAGTCACCCTTGATAGGAAGCAGAAAGCAACTACTAAGCTGGCCCGCTCTTCTCATTCCGCTGTTAAACAGAGTTGGACTCGCGTGGGTATAGAATCCCAGCGACATGAGATCGTAGGTTTCTCGAATTCGTTTAAGTGGCTCTTTGGACTCGCGGCGGTGCAGGTGGACGGCCACACGAAGCCACATGTACTGGGCAGTTTCGCATGGGCGGCCCTTGCTGTCTTTGAGCAAATAGGACTTAAGCAGCGTTGAAAACCCAAAGTAATCGTAAGACATTTCGCGGCTTGAAACTACCATGGCGTTGAGTTGCCCAGCGTTCTGGTCTATAAAAATCGAATAGCCCGGTTCCATACACCACCTAAGCTTTTCCATGGTCGCGCTGAAGGTCGGGGGGCACTGCTTGGTGTGGTTGGAGGCGAGGAGACGACCACCCAGCTCTCCGTACGCCGGGTGAGAAATCGCGAGCGACGCACACGTTGACGCGGCCAGCGCGTCAAGTTCGCTCGTCGGCACGAAGTCGTACAAGCCCGCCACGACCTTTGAGGCGACAAAAACGGCGTCAACGGCGTGCAGATCTTTGGACAGGCTAGTAATTCGCGCCAAAATTTTATCGAGATAAACGGCTTGCGGAGCTCCATTGCGCTTCGTGACCTGCATCGGCCTCTATACAGAGTCTGTTCCAGAACTTTTTTTTCCGTGTTCTGTCGCAACCCAAGCCCCGTAGACCGCGTCTCCTAGCAAAATTTCACCGCGGCCGGTGGCTGCATAGGAGGCCCACAAAAGTCCATGTGTTTTTCTGTGTTGAGCCCAGTATGCATCTGAGCCGAAAAACCCGGTCTGCCTGTCGTCCAAGGCGCCGCTCAGCCAGACAGCCGCAACTCCGGCGGCCAGTGCTTGCAGCCAGGGTTGTGGTTTGTAGATGGCCAGGCCAGCGACCGCTAGTCTGGCAGGAAGGCAACCGCCCCAAAAAAGGGCAGTATTATCCTTATTAGTCTGTGTGTCTGACATGTTAGCCTAACGAGTCAAAAACAGCATGCACAAGAAAAAATGTGTCACAGTTCAATTCTCTGTGGTCTCTGTCAGGCGCGCGCCTTTTTTTGGTTTTATTAATCAGTTTTGACTTTTTTTAAAATAGTTTCCGTGGAAAATGTAGTTTTTAATAATTACAAAAAAATCTCAGACGTCAGCGTCAGCAGTGACTTGCTCAGCCCCTTCTTCCAGTTTCTGCCTCTTTCTCTTGCCGTCCTTGGTCTCTCCGCCCCTCCCCCTCTTTCTTTCTGTTTCATACAATGGTTTCAGCGCTCCCCAGTTAGCGACACCCGCGACCTTACAGACGAGCCTGCGCTGTGCCTTCAGCATCCGCTCGGTCGCACGCCTGATCGACTCCCTGTCTGCCTTTGTCGCCTTCAGCTCCACCACCCGCTCGACGCATTCGTCCAGTGTAGAGTCGTCGTCGCCTTCCTCCACGTAATCATCCTTTCTCACTAGCTTCATGTTGCGGACGCCCGGTAGCTTGCCACGCCCGCGTTTCTCGTTGTAATGGTCGCCGCAGTTCTCCTTGTTAGGGGTCATCCAGCACATTTTCTCAGAGCAGCCAAACTTAGGCCCGCAGTCTTGGCCAGGCATGTCCTTGTGCGTGATGCAATACTTGCAGAAATTGCACTTCTTTTCGCCCCTGAACACCTCGTACCCTGCCCTGCGCAACGCGGTGTCCCCGATGTCGTCGAACTTGACGAAGAACGAGCGCTGGTCGTCTTTCAGGAACTTGACAAAGGCATTCTCGAACTTGTCCCACGGGGTAAAGTGGCCAGGCTTATTCTGCACTCGCCATTCGCTGCTACCTTCGTTAAGGAACTTGCTCAACAGGTTCGTCTGGCTCTGAATATTCTTTTTGTTAGTACACAGGTCCTCGGGCGCGACGTGCATCCAAAAATCACATCGACCCTTCTCCTCCACCAAATTCCTATAACGCTTAACGCTAGAACGTAGGGCAGCTCGTGCTTGATGATGTCTTCCGCCAGCCCAGGCTTCTTCTCCTTCACCTCCGTACGGAAATAGAAAACATGTGCCCGCTCGGAGAACTGTCCTTGGTTGTCCTTGTAGTTCACCACGTGGTTGCTGGCCCAGGCCTGGGGCACTGTCCAGACATGGTCTGTGATCCCCGTCATGTACTTGCGTTCTACTGGCACCATCTCGCCCGAAACCATGCGCTGTAACAAGGACTGGTCCAGCGCCTTCTCGAAGCCGGCCGGCATGTCGTCCACCACCAGGAGCTCCTTCAGGTACACCCCTTGCATGCCGAACTTGCCTTCGGACGACAGTGCCAAGGCCCCCACCTTGTGGCTAGGTTTCATGGCCCTCAGAACCTTGATGACGGTGCCCTTGCCTGTGCGAGTATCGCCTACCATGTACAGGAAGCCCTGCCAGTCGTCGTAGGCACAGACCGGGTACTGTACGCGGCCCAAACTAACTTCCAGGAACTCTGCCATCTCCTTAGAAAGCTGGTACCGAAGCAAAGCGGTCCACATCGGGGTCAGCCACTCGTCAGGGTGATCCTCCGACTCTTCCAGCTTGGCAATGTCCACTTCCACGTCGTAGAAATGATCGGTAAAGGGCGGCTTCTTGCCCGCTTCTGCCAGTTGTTCCCACGTGTAAAGGCTCAGCTCCTTGATGTCGAATGTGCAGTTCCTGAAGCTTATCCAATTGGACTGCATCTGGTTTTTGCACAGAACAGGGAAACGAGGGTGGTGGCCAGTCTCGTACCACTCCTCGAGAGAAGACAGACGATTCACCCGTTCGGTATAGTAGACAGAGGCAGCCAGGGCAGTGTTTACGTAGTCGGCGAAGCTCGCATTGATCTTCGTGTAGACGCCGGGAATTGATTCATGTGGCCGCAGGACCGCACCATCGAAGCGCACGTGCTTGTGCTTGCTGCCGTACAGGACGAGCTCGTGCATGCAGCGTTCCAAGTTGTTCGAGATCAGGTGGAGGCACCGAGCGCCGTAGTAGATGTTCCAGTCTTCCTCCGCAGGGGAACAGCCGTCAGAGTGGTAGTCCAGCTCGAAGCCGAACTCATCCTTGATGTGCTGCTTGACGCGCCCGATCATCTCGTCAGTCATGATCCGCTCGCCGCCAGGTAGCTTATGCACACCTATCTCGTCGTGCTTCCACACCCCGACTCTGTACACACACTTGTCCCTGTCGTCCTTGATAGAGTGGAAGAAGTCGACAATGCCTTGCATAATCTTGCATAATCTTGCGTTCGTAGAGCTGCCACACGTAGGCAATGAACGTGCCGTTCTTGTTGTGTTTCTTGTCCCCCCTTTCTTCCACGTTTTCCCAGACAGGTTGAAACTCGGCCAGCCTCTTGAACTTGGGGATCAGGTTGACCCAAGCCTGCTGCCAGTCCCGCAGGATCGGACAGTCCAGCTCCTGAACTCCTCGCACTGCCTGGCCGTTGATAACGCCCAGAAAACACTGCTTCCCCCACTTGCGGCTGTCCTTGTTGTCCCCCTTCCCTACCTCGGCCAGTAGCTCGGTAATCATGGCCTCGCGCTCGCCGCCTGCGAAGCGCCTGACGATAGACGGCACGACAATGTCGTTCTTCTCCATAAGCTGAACCATGATGGTACAGCAGGCGTTCTTGATGTCCAGCCATTCGTACAGCTCACCGGCGACGAGACGGCAGATCCAACCGCTGACCATGCCCACGGAATCGCCGCTCCATAGCCTGGATCCCTTAAAGTTCTCGCTCTCCTTATACTTGACTTCCGCAAAAACCTGGCCCTTGTGCGCTTTAAGCAAGCTCTTCACGGCCCGCACCTCGTCTGGATCGAAGTGAGCGTTGAGTATAGATATGTTCTCGAGGCGCGCGTAGTCCAGCTTCTGGTACAGCACCAGCCCAACATTCTCGTCGTCCTTTTCGCTCGCGACCTTCTTCTTTGCACGAGGCATGTCTCAGAAAGTCTCTGTACACACAAGCAAATCAATAAAAAAAACGCGCGTAAACAGACGAAAAAGAGTGGTATGTAAAAAATGAAAAAAAACGTCTATGGTGGGCGGTGGCGCAGTGTTTCGCGAAAATTTCCCCGTATTTTCCGCCGCGGTAAGTTTCCGGGAAATTGTCCACATCCAGTGGTACGGCCGACAAGGGGTTCGACCCTGGCTGCTACCCACTTGCCCTCGGTCGAAACTCGAGGGTTGTGACCGAGACACGACGACGAAACTGCCGAGGCTCGTGCGACCGGCCGGCCCCGCCAAAAAAGTTCGGTCGAGTGGTGGGTATTGCTTGCCACCGGCCACCGGGAAAATGGGGTGGTTGGGGTGGCTGTCCGTATCTACCCTTATTTTTCGGCTAAAGTTTTGCCCTGCGGCCGTCCACGGGAAACCCCCCCCCCCCCTCCCCACCCCTGGCCCGCTGGCGGGCTGAGATGCCGAGCCGGCCCCAAACCCTCGGTACCGGCAGGTACGTGGTACCTCCCTCCTTTTTCTACTTTCTATTGTATAACTAGCTTTTAGAAAAGAGAATCTCAAGAAAGGGGGGTAGGAAGGAGGCCAGCAAAGGGGGAAGGGGAGGGGGGGGGGGGGGTTGCTCTGTGGGCGGCCGCTGGGTAGGCTGAGATTTTTCAAAGGGGCTGAGACGGCACTTTTTGAATTTGGCCAACGGCTAGGTACATAGGTACATCCCCCTCGGTTGGGTGGGAGGGTTTACCCCCTGATCAGGGTCTCAGGGTGTACTGGTGCCCACCCGGGACAAAATGGCATTTGGTCCTGTCCGGCCATGAGATTTTTAAAAGGGCCTGAGACGGCACTTTTTGAATTCGGCCAACGGCTAGGTGCATAGGTACCTCCCCCCTTATATGGGGAGGGTTTACCCCCGGCTCGGGTTCTCAAGCGGACCGACCGGCCCTTGGCGTGGTGTCGGCCGACACTGACACTTCCACGGTGTCGACCGGCACTGGCACGGTGTCGACCGACAGACCCGACCGGACCCCGGAACCCTTTTAATGGTTAAGTCTTAAACTAGCTTTTCCTGAAGCAGGGATGAGAGACAGAGATGATTTCGAAGGGCGAACCTTGCTTGAAGCCGTGGTACAGCAGCGTTGGCTCACACAGCACGTGGGCGTGGTCAGAACGGCCGTCGAACAGCAGACGTCGCCCAAAGTCGATCCCGAAGCAGTGGGTGCCCTTGGTAACTAGTGCCAGCCCTTGCGTGGGTTCGAGCAGCTTGTTGAGGCTCCTGGCGACGACGGGCTGGCGGCAGACCACGAGATCGGGGTTCTGCAACCAGTCGACAAACTCGAAGAAGACGGCGAGAGACTTGATGCTCTTCTTGAACGTGCGCATCTTCTTGTTGTATTGGCGCGGCGCGTCCAGCACGTTGAACAGGGCAAAAGCTGCGCACGCGTACCTCTGGAGGTGCTTGAAGCGTTGTTGGACCTTGCTAGCAACTGCAGCGACCCCAGCCAAACCGGGCGTCACTACAGCCGCAGGCAAGGCCGAACCATCGCCAAGACACTTCCACGAGCCTCGCTTTGCAACTACCTCCTCGTTGATCGTTCGCACCCACTGTGCGTGCTCTACCGGGTTGTGCTCGTTCCAGGCCAGTACCGCTTCCAGGGGCTCGTAGACTTTCCTGAGTTTGCCGGTGACCTGGTTGCGAAAGCTCACACGCAGGTACTGTACACCGTCTAGTAGCATAGACGTGTCCCAGCCAGCCGACTGCTCTTGGTCCTTGTCGAGCCACGAGACTTCCTCGACGCCGAGCACGCGGCCCATGGGCTGGAACGGCCGGGGGGTACCTTCTTCCGCACCTGCCTCGCCGGCCTTCCTGGCCTTCTTCTCGGGCCTGTCGCTCCTGCTCGCCGGACGCCTGGTGTCCACGTCTGTAGGCAGGCTGGTGTCCTTGGCAGCCGACACCGGCGCGGTGGTTGGTAGGTCGGGAACCGCCAGTACCGTCATGGCGACTGCACACACACCCACACCCAACTTTTGCAAACATGCAGATAATCAATTTCCGTCTTCACTATTAGATTCAGGCACTCGTTCTACCCCCTGAAGCACGCGCCCACACACGCCCCCCCTCGGACACCCGCGGAACATGCGCCCGACCACGGGTACAGGGGAGCATGGGTACAAGGGAGGCGGGTACAGGGGAGCACGGGTACAAGGGAGGCGGGTACAGGGGAGCACGGGTACAGGGGAGGCGGGTACAAGGGGGTGTGGGTGCAAGGGAGGCGGGTACAGGGGGGCATGGGTACAAGGGAGGCGGGTACAGGGGAGCACGGGTACAGGGGAGGCGGGTACAGGGGAGCATGGGTACAAGGGAGGCGGGTACAGGGGAGCACGGGTACAAGGGAGGCGGGTACAGGGGAGCACGGGTACAAGGGAGGCGGGTACAGGGAGCATGGGTACAAGGGAGGCGGGTACAGGGGAGCATGGGTACCAGGGAGGCGGGTACAGGGGAGCATGATTACAAGGGACACGGGGTACACGCCCCCCCCTCCTTCCCCAAGAGCAAAAATTGCAAGGGTTTACCGTTCGGTCAGTCGTCGGTTTTTTTCATCGGAAAATTGTGGTCGGGGGGTATTTCACAATTAAGGGAACCCGTACTTGTGGGTGGATGCCCGGTGCCACCGCCCACCAGAAAAGTGTTCCGACGCCACCAGGCGTGATACGGTCGAAAACGGCAACACCCATGGACATTTCGGCATTGCCTTTATTGTCCGAATCAATACTTATTTCGGCCATATCAACTGGTGGCACCGGTGACCCCAAAAACAGCAAGTCACCCGAAAGTTGTGGTTGTGGATGGCAAATGCCATTTTTCCCTGTGCGGGCCGGGACAAAAAGGCAATAGATTATCCCACCCCGGGCAAATTGGCAGCCTGTTCCTTCAGGCCAATCCACAAATCAAGATAGATTGATGTATATATTTCGTCTCTTTCTCATTAACCCTTCCCGGTCAGTCACTTATACGAGCGATAATCGCTCGTATGAGCGACTCCATTGAGCGAAGAACTTTGTAGCTTTTGAGATGAAAATTGTGCGTCAGCCCCTGAAAAATGTGTCAGCCCGAAAATGATCATTCGACAACATTTTTTGGTTCACTGTGGTCACAGTCATTTTTGAGGAGTGTCTGATAGACAGAACCAACATAGTATGAGAAAATATAAAATATGATTATCAAGATTTTGTGTGTTCTCTATGACATATTAACGTTTCAGCTCAAAAGGATCACTACTTTTTCCAAAAACTGACGGGTCAGCATCCCCAGATGGTGGAAAAGGCTCTCGTGAAATGCGCCGCAATATTCGGAGTTTTCTGTGCGCTGACGCGGCGGCGATGTCTTTTTCGCAGGCACTGACCATGGCGAGTCGCGCCCGGTGTCTGCTTGTGCCTTTAGGCCTCGTCTTGCGCTTTAGTTTCCTCCTCTTCCTTGGACCTGCCAACGTACGGCAATTTAGGGGTTAAAAAAATATCTGTAACGTATTAAAATCTTCTGTTTTAACCTGGGTAAACGTGAAAAAAACTTCATGAAAGCAGTTTCAGCCATCCAAAAACAGTGCAGCCTTGCAATTTTGGCTCAAGCAGGTGATTTTATGACATATTTTCCGGAACTGATGACATCAAACACACTCCAAGTAGCGGTGGAAACGAGAAGGAAAGTATTGAACCGGTCCGGAGATACGAAAACGTTCAGGCAAAATTAAAACGATGAAACAAAAGGATCAATTTAATGAAAAAAGTACTTTCAAAAAATATCATCAGACATATTTCAAAAACGGTGCCCGAATCCAATTGCATTACTTGGTAGCAGCGGGCAGAGCGGCGGCGCCTTTGTTCATCATGGCATACCAACCTTCGTGGCACGCTTTGGAGCAGAAGGAACCCTCCGCGAACAAGCCATGGCCATCCAGCACGTTGTCATTGTTTTTTCAATGTGTGCCTTTTTAAAACATCCCTCAGTACAAAAACACGAACATTTCAGTAAACCAGCATCACTGCACCTGTAAACATGCTGCTGTACTAGGCAAAACGTAGCACGCACTGACGTGATCTGGTCTACTTGGTTCGACAGCTTTGCAACGAGTCTGAAGTTTCGCAATGTTGGTATTCCCAATTTGGGAGTGGGCTCGTACAACAACGGAATTTGGACGGTTGTGGGAGTAATTCAATCGCAGCGGGTACAGCTTCCCAGCTTAATGTGGAATGACTGTAAGAGAAACGCAATTCCAGATGATCTTTTTGAGCAGGCTTTGACAGAACCTAAACGAAGTAAGATGCACGAGTTGCAAACAAGGAATCCAGAATTTTTGAAATTTTTTCAACACTCTGCTTCCAAGGAATCAAACAGAAATCCGCAGAGGCCAGGTTGCATTTCAGTCTTTCCACCGACAACGATCATGCGAACAAGGGAACTGTGTGTGTGTGTGTGTGTGTGTGTGTTTTTTTTTTTTTTTTTTTTTCGGTATGAGGATGGAAAACCAAAACATCGCATCCAATAATGCTTGGATTCGTTTTTTGCAAAAACTTGCAGCGGATCAAAGACAGGATGAAGAATCCCGTTTCAAGCTTTACACGGTCGATTCCAACATTTACAAAAGAATTCTCAAGGTGTGTTTTTTCAAGTTGCCACGAAGTTGTGAAAGAACACTTTTTGCGCATGTGCGGTTTTTGCAGGCAATGGTCGACTTGAGTGGAGGCTTTGCTCACCTGAAATCCTGGTTGTGTGTGTTTCTCGGGCACTGGCATGTGCACACGTTCTTGTGTATTTTGCGTTGGCGTGAGTTCAAGCGCCAAGTGTTCGGCCCGTTTTGGTATGAACTGTTTCCTGACAAAAATTCCGCATCAAGCCTCTGCTGAAGACAATCACTGCAGTCATGGCTTACCTGCGACTAGCTTACCCTCATGTGAGAAAAGACATCCAGGACAGCTCTGACAACGCGGCTCTTCCTGAAGAAGCAAGAAAAGCACTCGGAGGTATTTTGACGTTGTTTGAGTGGTTCATGCACGTGATAAGTCTTTGGCTCAGCTGTACTGTTGCTGACTGAAGTTTTGTTGTTGTTGTTGTTGTTGTTGTTGTTGTTGTGCAGGCCCAGGACCTGGGTTGCGTCATTCGCGAAAACTTACCCAAACAAATTTGGGTGTAATTGCACAGAGCTTTGCATGCCTTGTTGCACTTCAAAGCAAACGAGTACACACATGTCCTGACGTTGCACCTGCTGCTGTTGAACTACTGGCGAAGTGTGAACCACCCTGCTTGGCGAGCATTTCAGCATAACCCCAGGATGTTCTCTGAGGAAAAATGTGAAGCGAATCTCAGCAGCGTCGCGAAGCCTTCTTTGAGCGACCCGATGCGGTTTGATCTTCAACACATACAGAAAACGCTGTTGTTGCTGACTCACAGTCGTGACAACCTGGGCGAAAGCTCCCGTGATTTGGACTGACAGAAGATTGAGCCTTGGGGTCCAGAGGTAGAGGCGGCGTACAATTTTTTGCTGGAGCTTGTCGCAAGCATTAAATTGGGAACTCCGAGAATGTACCCTGTTGGCGCAGCCGACGACTGGGATTCCAAAGATGACATGAAGAACATGCTTGTTCCATTCGAGATCAAGTTGCAAGTCAAGAATGATGTACTTCCACAGTTCGACAGAAACGTCCAGCGCTGCAAGCGCCTTTCTGTTTTGAACTGGCTTGTCACTGTTTGCGCAGCAGTTGAGGATAGGTCATGGATGATCCGCTTCAAGATTCCCAGGAGGCAGAGTCGCAAGGCAACAGGGAGCTACAACCATCGCAAGGCGAGCAGGCATTATCACATGCAAAATTGCAGAGAAGAGATTCAGCAATGCCTGCGGCGGATGCAAAGGCAGGGGACGGCCCTGGAGAAGGGTCACTGACGAGGAGTCCTAGAATGTTACCGCTGCCAAGGCGCAGGCGTCGAGGGGAAGCAGAGCTGGACGCAGCTCAAGATGGAGATGAAACAGAAGAAACGACTCACAGCAATTCCCAGTGTACCTCAGACAGTGACGATGACAATACCTCAGATGACTGGGAGGGTTCTGCCGCCGACGCTGAGTCGCAAGCAGTTTGTTAGCCAGCAATCCCTTCGTCCCCCCTTACGCAGCTCTGCACGCACAGTCAGGGCAAGAACCTGTATAGCACGCTGGTGGGGATTTTAACACTGACTCGACTCAGTCAACAGCTTCCCGCCAGGGTGAAAGATTATGCAAGGCACGACAGGTCAGAATTTTTGCATTAAAAGTTTTTTCAGTGAGGAAGTTGCATTTACGAAGAACTAGGTTAACATTAACATTCCGGTTGATCCTTGTGGATGTTCTAGTCAATCTTAATGTAGCACTTTCATTCATAAAAAGATCAAGTGTCGCGTCCACTGACATCAGTTTTAGTTTAACCTAGTGTTTATTTAATTTTTCTTACTTCAGCTACTGTTTCAATGGCTGGAAACAGTCAGTGCAGCAGAATTTAATTCACTGAGTAAGTTGAAGGAATGCAAAAAACATTTATGCATGAAATTCACAAATTTAGTTGACATAGGCAGGGTTTTTGTGGACCAAACTTATTTATATATATATATATAATATACTATATATACATATTATATATATATACATATATATATATATATTGCAACAGCTTTCCCTCACTTACACAGTTACAGCTTTTATGCATGATTATAAAAGTTTTTGCCTACAGCTAGGATATTTTTCTAAGGATTTCATAAATGATCTATTTATGTGATTTTTTAATGGTACTCTATAAAGCTACGAGTGACGTCGACAATTGCAAGTATTTTATTAAACTAGTGTTTGCGTATATGTAAAATATACGTATACGTAGTAGTACTCATGATCAGTCTAGTTAGTAGTGGTCTAGCTAGCTAGCGCTATAGTACCTAGCTATAGTACTAGTAGTACTAGTACCAGTACTAGTACTAGTACGAGTACTAGTTCTAGTAGTTTTCGTCTATAGCTACTATAGCTAGCTATATATATATACATATATATATATTATATTATATATATATGTATATATATATAGGTCTAATATTTAATTATAAGCTAGATCTAGGTGTTGACAGGTTCTGCGGTTGGTAACTTGGCGTTCTAGTAGTTAGCTTAGTTCTCTAGGTTATGCAGCTCTACTAGTTCTTCTGTATACGTAGTTCTACTGCTAGTGCTAGTACTAGTACTGTAGTACTTAGTAGTACTGTTAATAAAATATGTTTAAGTAGTATAGGGTCGCACTTCATCACACTTTTTCGATACATACACCCGAAGGAATCAAAATGATTCCAACGGCTCTCCTCTTCATTTCGCAAACAAACAATACAGAAAGCAATTATAAGCAAATAAGCCTTAGTCTTAAAAGTTAATTTCTATTTAAATAATTATAAAGACACATATATAGGATGACGCCGTTCAGGATTTCAAAAGGTTGTGTAATGGTTAAGAATAATGAAAAAAGACCTATGGTGAAAGTTCAATGGAGAGAAGGAGGAAAAGTTATGTGTAAGAGTTTCAGCATAGGAAAAGGCAAATCAAAAGAGCAGGCATTGGAAGAAGCAAATAAATATCATAAAGAATTTGTAATACCTAAATATGAAGAATGGAAAATAAACTATGACCGTGAAAGAAAAGCAATTAAAAATGAAAAAGTTATATTTGTGAATGTGGAGCAGAGATTACAAATGGCAGTAAATGTAAGCATAAGAAATCTAATAAGCATAAAGAATATGAGGAAATAATTAAATCAAAATCAATATAAAAATAAAATAAACAATCATTTTTTTCGCCGTCGGAATTGAAATCATTTCGACGGGGGTATGGGTGAATTTTATGTTAAAAAGACAAGGACACACCATTATATAGAGGCACACAGGGACACAGGACACACCCAACATTTGAGACTGCAAAATTATTTTTATTTTATAAAATTATATTTCCTTAGATATATTTACCAAACAATGGAGACACATACATATAACGGCAAAGTCTACAGGTTGGATAGATTAAGGGAATATAAGATAAATTATGAAATCAAGTCTGTTAGGGGTCGGGATGTGCTATATATCAAACCGAATGTAAGGGGGTAAAATTGATACACCGACTGCCCAAAACTACTTGAACCAAGTAAGAGGTGCAGTGTATTTCGAACACCATGCTATACCAGTAGCACCACCTTTACCTACGATTGAAGAGAAAAAAGAACTGAAAGAAAATCTAAGATACTTGTTGAGATATGGTAATTATGATATCATAGGGACGACAGCAAGGAACACAAACTAGGAATAAATGAAAGCCGATATGCGGTAAGGATTAACGGCAACTTCCGATCATTTACGATGCGCGACGTAATAAGATTCATTGAAATAATATTGAACGACTTTGTAAGACGACAAGCGCCCACAGATAAGATTGATGTCGGTATTGAGTTTTTAGATTACTATGGAAAGGTATCTACAGGCTTACATAAAGTTAATCAAATCTCGGTTGAAAAAGTTTTAGAAAGATTGTCGGCAATATTTCAAAGCAACGAAAGTCTTTATATGGACGAGAACGGAAAAAACTTTGATAAACTAAAATTTGTATTGAAATCTGTTAAAATGCCTACTGGAGGGACAAGGCTACAGGTTTTGAACAAATGGGATATCTACAGAAAGAAAGGAGTAATCTGTATTACCAACAGCGATAACTCATGCTTAGCACGAGCAATCGTTGTAGTCAAAGCAAAAATTGAAAAACATCAAAAATACAAAACAATATTAATGGGAAGAAAGATACTGCAGGAAATGGCAGAGGCTTTACACGATGAAGCAAAAGTTATTAAGGATGTGTGTGGGATACCAGAAATTAATACATTGCTAATCACATTAAATACAATCTGGTTATTGTTGAATTCCCTGACAAAATCATTGATAAAACAGAACTACTTGATGCAAACGGCGAACGGCTGACTAACCTTTATATTCTAAAGACTGAAGGACATTACGATGCCATAACTAACATGAAGTCTATGCTAGGAAAGGAAAACTTCTGCGAGTTGTGTCTAAGGGGATATCAAAAAAGACACGCCTGTGAAGCAAAATGTAGTATCTGTGAAACCAACGGATGTAAGGGAATAAATGACAAGAGCAAGTGGAAAGAATGTGAGCAGTGTAATAGAAAGTTTCCAAACACTGAATGCTTTAATAACCACATGACGACAAACTGCGATGTTAAAGCGAAATGTAAATCGTGCGGTCTTAATTACAGAAAGAAGGATGAGCACAAATGCGGATATGCGAAATGCCGAAATTGCAAACTAGTGAAACCGCTTGAACACCAATGTGAAATAGTCCAAAACGAAATCTTACCGCCGTCAGAGCAATACATATTCTTTGACTTTGAAGCGACACAGGACACAGGCGAACACATTGTTAATCATGCTGAAAGCCAGTATTACGATGCGAAGGAACCGCCTATTATACATAAGAACATTCAAGATTTCTGTAATTGGGCTTTTGACACTAAGCACAGCGGATTTACATTTATCGCACACAATGCCCGCGGTTATGATTGTCAGTTTATTCTTAAGTGGTTGGTTGATAATGGACAAACTCCATTTGTAATCTATGAAGGCGGTAAGATTATGATAATGACACTTAAGAAGTATCGCTTTATAGACAGCCTAAGTTTTCTTACGATGCCATTGTCAGACTTTCCAAAGACATTCGGGCTTACGGAACTTAAGAAAGGTTTCTTCCCGCACTTCTTCAATACGGCGAAAAATAGAAACTATGTTGGAGTAATGCTACATAAGAAACATTACGGCTACGACACGATGCGAGGAGATAAACGAAAGGAATTTCTTGAATAGTATGACGAACAAGTGAAAACACATAAACAATTTGATATGGCGAAGGAAATCGCAGAGTATTGTCATTCAGATGTGGATATACTGAGGAAGGGTTGTATAGATTTTAGAAATCAGTTTCTAGAGTTTGGTATAGACCCTTTTCAATATACAACTATCGCGAGTTGTGTTATGGCTTTGTATCGTGCTAAGTTTATGCCAGAGAATTCAATTGCGATATTGAAAGCGGAAAACAAAACAGGATGACTTCCAGGGCTTGTGTAGAATGGCTAGCATACAGAAGCAGGCTGGATAAGACAGATATTAAGCACGCATTCAACGGAGGTGAAAAAATGTTTCAACTTGGACAATCTCGTGTGTATGTAGATGGATGGGACGAGAAAAACAAAACTGCTTATGAGTTTTACGGGTGCCATTGGCACGGATGTCAGAAGTGTTGGAATAGAAATGCTATGAATGTGAAGAAGAATAAGACAATGGGCGAACTATACAAGGAAACAATGAGAAGAGAAAAACAACTTAGCGAACAAGCGAAAGTAATAAGTATCTGGGAGTGCGAATGGAGCCTGATGAAAACCAGTGAAAGACTGGCAGAGGATACAAACGAACGAATTACTGAACAAGAAGGACTAAACCCACGAGAGGCAATGTTTGGAGGTAGAGTGAATGCTCTGAAATTATATTGGAAATCACGACATGATAATGAGTATGCGAAATATATTGACATATGCTCACTTTATCCGACCGTGATGTATTACGACCTTTATCCAAGCGGGCACCATATCATAATACGACCAAACAACGAGGGGGAAAGAAAAAGTATGAAAAACAAAATTATAAGCAGAGAATATTTCGGAGTGGCTAAGGTTAAGATGCTACCGCCGAGAGGCTTACTACACCCAGTCTTACCGAAGGCAGATAGAGGTAAGATGATGTATTACTTATGCGATAAGTGTGGAATGACTGAGCAACACGGCGAATGTAAGCAAACAGATAAAGAACGAGCAATAACAGGCACATGGGCAACTCCAGAAATTTACAAGGCCTTAGACAAAGGGTATAAGTTAATAAAAATATATGAAGTATGGCACTGGAAAGAACAAAGCAGTAGTTTATTCAAAGAATACATAAAGACATTTTTGCAAGTAAAACAAGAGTCCAGTGGATATCCCGCGGGATGTAATACGGAAGCAGAAAAACAAAATACATAAACAGCATGGAAGTTAAAATGGGTGTAAAGATGGATGAAAGCAAAATATTCAAAAATGAAGGACGGAGAGCAGTGGCTAAGTTGTGCTTGAACTCTTTATGGGGCAAGTTTGGACAGAAACAAAATAAAACACAGAACAAAATGATAAAGGATAAAGATACAGTATACAAACTATTGAACGATAAATCAGTGGATAATATAAATATTAACATAATTAACGACCAAATTATAGAAGCCAGTTATGACTTAAAACAGGACGCGGTGTGCGACCCGATTAAAACAAATATTGTAGTTGCTTTATTTACTACATGCCACGCGAGAATGAGACTTTACAATATGATGGACAAATTAGGTAATAGGATATTGTATCATGACACAGACAGCGTAATATATACGACTAACAAAGAAATTAATCAGGCAGATGTAGAGACAGGCGATTTACTGGGAGATTGGACTGATGATTTAAAAGGAGCGAAAATAAAAACCTTTGTGGGAGGTGGGGCGAAATGTTATGGATACTTATTAGATAATGGTAAAGCCAGTATGAAAGTAAAAGGATTTAGTATGAACTACGAAACGAAAAAAGCATTGAATTTACCAAATATGCTAAGTGTAATAAATTGCGGGCTAGGTATTACGAACACTAAATTATTTGAGAATGGTAAAAATGAACTGGCTGAATTGTTGGAGACTGATGAAGAATTAAGTATTGCTAAGCGAATTGAGAAGTCTGGAAAAGTAGTTATAATAGAAAATAACAAGATAACGCGAGACAAACAAAAGAAAAAAATAACAAGCGAATACTTAGAAAAGATATTTAGTTTTACATATACGAAAAGACAAGTTATTGGTATTATAGAGAATGCAATTGAAACACGGCCGTTCGGATATTAAGGATATTTGTGAGGGAGGAAGTCAGAACAAAATATTGAATAATTAATTTTTTTTTCCATAAAATTTTTTTACCAGTCTATATACACTAATGACCACCCTAACCAGACTATCAGAAAAATTTGAAAAACTTTCAATTGAGAAGAATAAGGAATTCTTTTCAGTAAAAGATGTGCAACAGATAATTGATAAAGAAATTAAGGCAATTGAAAAGAGAAAGGAAGGAAAGCCAAAGGATACCTTTCCATTTGTTAGGTATAAAGGTAAGAAAATTCAAGATGTAGCAGTTATTGATAAGCCATATCTTGAATGGGTTATGAAACAGCCGTGGTTTGATAAATTTACAGACATTAAAAGTGAAGTAAAAAAATATATGTAATAAAAATTATTTTGTAGTATATATAAGATGAGCGAACTTAACACCAAACAAGACTACTTGAATGAAATTGAAAAATGGAACATTGACAGCGAAATTAAAAAGCCAACAATTAAATGGACTAAACCTGATATTGTATCTTTCTATGAGCAATACAAGCCAAGGGATGACAATGTGAAAGTAGTTATACCATCCAATGTTGATTTGCAAGATAAATCAACATTTGCCATAACGGATAAAGAAGAAAGCACAACTTTTAAGGAGACTGATTTAAAAGAGACTGGAATTACCGAAATCAAGACTAATGTAGGTGAAGAGATAGCACAAAATGAAACCGATATTTTTCTTCAATATGGTAAGTATAAAAAAATGAAAATTGAAGATGTCGCTAAGATTGATAAACCATACCTTGAATATTTAATTCTTCAACCTTATTTTAATAACAAAGATGCGGTAAAAAAATATCTCTGATAATACATCACATTCCGTTTTATTTTTTTTTTTTTTGCTTTCCGTATCACTGATCCTCAATAAAATTAGCGATAACATTAACATTTGAACCATTATTGGCAGTTCCAACAGATTTCTGTGTAAAAGTCAATACATCACTAGGAGTCAAATATATATCATAATTTCTAAGATTTATTTGTTGAGTTGATTGAGAATTTACGTAAAGTTTAAAAATTGTTGTTCCGTTGGCAACGGCGCTTGACTTTGTATCAGTATCTACAATTGAATACTTAGAATCAACATCTGCAAAAACTGCGCCAGTTAGTGTCCCATTCAATACCATTCTTACTACACACGACTTACTATCTTCATTTGTAATACTTATCAAAGTTGGATAAACATTTGAATAATTTGTTAAATTAGCACCGCCCGCATCAAATACCGCTTTGTTTCTTATACTAATAATAGGACTTTCAGTGGTGTTTGCTGCTTTACTTCCTTCCACTTCGTTTGTTATACTTGTGTTTACCGTATTCGTTCCCTCAATGAATAAACTGGCACTCGCTGTTTAAGAGTTTGTATTCCAGTCGCTGCATCATTTTTCATTACTGCTGTAAAAGGTAATGTTGTATTTCGCAGGCTTACCCCAGTATTAGCATTCGCATAGTCAATCATATGAACTAATTGAAATAATCCTGTTATGGGATTTTCAATATAAAACTTAATAGCACCAAACCCAAGATACTGAAATTGAATTTGAAATACATTTCCTTTGCTCCAGTCTAAGTCAGGCATAGCCGAAGTTCCATCGCACGGGTCGTTCCAGTCAGCTTGGTCAATATAATTTGCTGTATTTCCTTTACAATGCGCAATATTCATTCCTGCTCTATTTTGTAGAAATAAAATCCATCGACAAGTTCATTTCCTATTCCAATATATGAATAGTAATCTTTTGTATCATCCGTTGTCCACATAGCAGTAAAGCGGGCGAGAACACCTGTTCCAGTTCTATTTTATTCTCCTTTTACTTACCAGTCTAGCATCTGCCGTAGCATCAGCAGTTGTTTTCAATTCAGCCATATTATTCAAAAATGACACAGACGATTTCGTTTCTGTTTTTGTCCATATCCTAGTATTAATGGTATATGGAAAGATTTCTTGTAAAACTGGTGTTAATTGACCTACTACTGCTTCGCCAAAAGCGGTTTTTGAATTATTTGTTTCAACGTGTTCATCATATCCAACTTTGACGTTTATAAATTCTCCGTCTGGATTTTCTACGATTAAGTTTCTTTGGTGGAGCATTTGAGATCTCTCTCTTATTCACAAATGTCGTTTATATAAACAAAAAAATAAATCTAAATTTTTTTAAAATTTTTGTTTTGGCTGATAATCTCAAACATGTTTGAGATATTTATGAAATGGAAATTATATTTGCCTTAACCTGAACCTCCCGCTGAGTGATTGCTACGCTTACATGCTGATGAGCATTATTCTGTGTAGTGCTAATGAACTCCCATCGCGCTGCTAGAAAAGTCTAGTTCGCCTCCGTGTTGAGTTGACATCTTGTTTTTAGGTTTTTTGGCAGTTGTGAAAATTAACTAATTCACTGGAATATATTTATAGAAAAAATAAATAATTCTAAAATTAAAATTAATTAACGGTTTTTTAACAAATTAAAAAATCATGTAAATAAATTAAAATAATTAGTCTCTCTGTAAATCAACAATGTCATAACGATACCCAAACCATTAAGATTTATAGCCTGATCGTTTTCGTCTGTAAGATAAAACCTATACACATTATTTGAACTGGCGGATAATTTCTTACCATACTCAGACCCACTTCCGTCGTATATAACGGCTCCAAATGGAATTTCGTTAGCAGTGTATATTTCTTGTAGCACGTGATTATCTCCTTCCCCCACTAAGTCTGATTGAAGGTATAGAGTCTTTTCACCATTTTTTAGATTGTTCATTGTGTAGTTTCCCTCAGGTATCGTAATTAAAGCCTCATACCCGTCTTCGCTAAGAGTAAAAGTATTATATGGTGAAGCCACAGAGTAATACGACTTCGGCACATAGATATGAAGAATTTTACAATGTGTGGGATTGTCTAACCCCTTCATATTGACTTCGTGTGTAAAGTCGCTGTCTGTGCCAGTTATCCTATTTTTGCTGTTGATATAGTAAATACCCGAACTTCTTCCTCCCTTATAGTCCATTGGAATATTATTAAATATATTTTTTTACGATGTTTATGAATGATATTTTAGAATATCGCTTCTATCTGGCTAATCGCCAGATTTCTCGCTTATTCTAAAACATCGATGTTTATCAATAAACGAGAATGAGTGAAACGAATGAGAGTGTAGTTGATAAATATCAGCGAATGAAAGCGATGCTCATAAAAAGGTGTCAAAACCATACCCATTCTGTGCTTTTAATTTTTCCGCTTCTTCTTGTTTAAGGTCTGTATAACCGCTAGCAAACTTAAACCTGTTGCCTTTCGCTCGCTCCATTGAAAATCTCATACTATGCCAACCGCACGTGTCTGAGGTGTTTGATTGTTGTTTTACTTGATTAACCTTCATTAATAAATAACTATCAGGGTGGCTTTTGTATATTAGTTGTTTCATTTGTTGTTGAAAGTCTTCTGTTGGCTCGTAAAGTGCTAAGGGGTCATAGACTTCAACACTCCTGTCTTTATCTAGACTTATCCATACGGCTATCCAATGAGACCCCGCTTGTTTGTGATTGTCCAAAATTCATAATAAATCCGTATCGCTTTCTGCTTCCTGGCTTCAACATGTAGATTTCATCACTGGCTATTGCTCCGAGATACCATCCATATTTTTTCATTATGTCGTCTATTTCATTAGTCATTAGTCCTCGTCCCTCACCCAGTTGCTCTTCTGGCTGTTGCTCGTTATCTCCAACTGGTTGGAGATTTGGTGGTTGCTGTGGCTCCGCAGAACTTGTGCTCGGGGGTAGCGGTGTCTCCGCGACGCTCGGGGGTAGCGGTTGGGGCATTCCCTCATCAATATTCAAATCATTTGAAACTTGTTTATCCACATTCGGGTCTATAGTCATTTTGCTAATTAGAGTTTTTACAAAGTCCTTTTTATTCATTGTGTGCCTCCAATCATTGCGGGATAGATATTTTTTAATTATTTTTATTGAAAATACCTTATCAATTAATTCTTCTAATGTCTTCGCTCCAGTCCCTTTTTGTTTTACATCTCCAATATTTTGGAGATACCCCATAAACTCTTCATATCTAGCATAATCCGCTACTTTTCTTTTTACGTTTTCCTTTTCATTTCCAACATCAATATTAAACCTTTTAATCATGTTAATTATCCACTTTGAAGTGTCTTTGTAATTTAATTTTTTATGTCCATCACTATCTACTCTCTTTTTTAAAGCCTAGGCCTGTGCTAACTCTTTTATAGTAATGTTTGGGTGATAAGTTTTTGAAAATCCAGAGATTAAAAATTGATTAATTTGCAACTTTTCAAAATGCTTACCCTTTTCTTCTGCTTTCTTTTCTTCCTTTTCAAGTTTTTCTTTATATTCTTCTGCTAACTTTTTCTGTTCCTCTAAAGATGTCGCTGTGGCTATAGCCGTCTGAATATCTTGACTGGCTTTTTGTAAGTCTTTACGACTCATCTTTTTTATGAAATTATCTGTATATCCTGCTAATTTCAGTGTTTCAATATCTTTCTGCTTTTGCTTTTTTTCTTCCTCATATTGTTCTTTTGTTTTCAATGGTGCTTCATCTCCTAAATTAGGTAATGGCGGTGCTTGTGGCGGTGCTCCTAATTGTGGTGCTTGTGGCGGTGCTCCTAATGGTGGTGCTTGTGGCTGTCCATGTTGTGGTGGCATAATATATTGATATTGTGGCGGCGGTGGTAATGCTTGTATTCTATTTTTTCTGTCTTCTTCATATTTTACATCTTCTATGAGTTTTTGCTCCCTTCTTAGTTCTCTGGCTTTTTGTTCTTGCCGTTCATCAATCTCCGCTAGTTCTCTTTTATGTTCCCTATCCATTATCTCTTGTCTTTCCTTAGCATCTGCTATGTCTTCTCTTTCTAGCCTTTTCTTTTCTTCTTCTATCTCATCCCTTTTCTTCTTTTCCTTTGCTTCCTCGTCATGTATTAACTCATATTTCTTTTGTAAGTTGCTTTGTATCTGGTTTCGGTTCTCGTGTTCAAGACGATTGAAATCAGATTTGATTATTTTTTCCCTTGGTTTGCGACTAGCCCTTTGCGACTTTGGCTTATTACCGATATATTTCATAAAAAGTTTAACAATTTGTAATGTGCTTAAATCATTTGTTTTTTTTACCCTTCTGGATAATATATTTTACCCTTCTGGATAATATAAGGCCTCCCGCTCTTATTTCTATACACTCGTGGTGGTCTTACCTTAGCCTTTGATATTTTAGAATTGCGCTTCATGCTTCGCATTATCGCTTATCTAAAACATCTATTTTTCTTTATAAAAAAATTAATCTGAAACGATGTTTGTAAAACACACGAAAATGAGTGAAACGAATGAGAATGTGGATTTACAAATATCATCAGCGAAACTTTACAGCACCTCCTCGTTGCTTACCATAACCAAGTTTTGCAGCAGTAGAACCAATACGAGACGCATATGGAACCCCGACATCGCCAAGGGCATTAGCGGTCTTTGAAATAATCGTGTTATCGCGTTGCGGTTTTTCCGACCTTAGCCCAGGTAATCTTTCCCCCCTTTGCCCACTCTTCTTCTTAGTTTTCTTTTTTCCTCCCTTCTGTGGCATTGATGGATTGTATCCGATGTTATATCCTGATGGTTGTGAAATTATCACTGGCGATACTGGCATATATAATACAGAAAAATAATTATAAAAAATATTATTTTACTTAAGACGAAAATTAAATTCTTTTCTTAACTCATCATTAACACTTGATACATAAAGAAAATTAAATCTCTCCTTTATAGCCTCGTGATACTTTTCCAGAAAGTAATCAAAATCAAAAGAAAGTTCTAAGTGCTTATACACGAGTTCCATTTTGTCTTGAGACTGGCCTGGAAAGATTAATAAATAATCTAACTGCTTAATGGCTTCTGGTCGTAGGTCATTCAGATACTGGCTTGACATAATCACCTTTGATTTATAGTGTCTGTTCTTTTTTAACAAATCACTTACGGACTTGTCTCTTAATCCGCTCCCTAAATCGTCCAAAACAAAAACAACCTCTGGCGAAATATACTTACTTGGTCGTTCTTTTGGTGCCTCCTTTATCTGTTTCTTTTCTTTTCCAAAGTATAAAAATTGTGGTTTTTCCATCGGTTCTTTATCGTCCTGTTTTATTTCTCCTTCTTGTTCTTCGTTATCTCTGTTTAATTTGTCAAGTTCATAATCAATGACATTCAAACCATTTGATTTAAGAAAGGTATATATTGCTATCGGGTTTCCCCTGTTCTTAAAGTGCTTTACCATTGCTTTATAAATGTAGTCCTTGTGTAGTGTTGAAGCAATAATGACAATACGGGTTTTTCTGTCTGTCGTCCGTTTCAGTATTTCAAAGAGTGCTGTTGTTTTCCCGCTCTTCTTACGGGCAAGTAGAAATATATTGGCATACGGCTCATTAAATAATTTATAACCCTTTGCTTTTTTGTCTCCGTTTCCATCCTGCTTTACTGGCTTAACTTTGACATTGTTAATCTTCATCATCTTATATTATTATCCTAAAAATTCGAAAGCGATAACAATTCTGCCTGCTAAATTTCCTGTATCAATATTTCCGCTGTCAGTTTCAAGGACTTTAAATGTATATTGTCCGTCTGTCCATCCAACGACACCCAAATTATAACTGAGATTTGAAATGTTTGCTATATTACTATCTGCGAATGTGCCTATAATTCCAATTCTGTCCATATAAAGAATTCTGGTTTTGGTTTCCGTCTGGTTGTTATAGTAGTGAATAAATTTTACATTCATTTTAGTTGGTGTGAATGACATCTGAATGTTCTTGTTAACCGATTTACCCACAAAATCATTACTCAGAAAAATAATCTTTTGGTATTTGTGCTCCGACATACTATAAAAAATCTTTGAAAAAAAAATAATTTTAATATTCTTGTTTGTGTGCTCGGCTATTTCGCGGACTGCCTGCGACTTTTATAGCAGAGTAAATCAAACAAAGCGAGATGCGTGTGCTTATTGTATTCAGAAAGGTATTGAAACTAAATTTAAATGTGTGTATAAGCCTATGAGTGATTGGTGTGTTAGTTTTGATGACGCGGTTCCTTTAATCTGTGCCAGCGATAGTTCATGGTATAAAATACATTTATACGAGTGCTCACTTCTTACTTGAAGAAGGCGATGGAAGGCAAATTCCTATGAGTAAAGTCAAAATTCCGACATAAGTATTAGCAACCTCGCAAGGTAAGTTCTTTTCAGATAGCCTCACGATACAAAGGGTTATAATGGCAATAATGATACCCATTTGAAATAAGCATTTAATAAGTTTGCTGTCGGTTGGTCTGTTTTTTACACAACAACAATTCCAGTTATCTTCCAATTCGTGCTCTACTTTTTTTTCCTCAGTCTTCAACGAAATGTCCAAAACACGATTTTTTAATTCTGGTGTTAGTTCGCCATCTGTCATATCAATGAGTGGAGATGGTGGGTGTAATCTAGGGGGTATTAGGAAACACGACTGCTCGTGTTTCAGAAAGTTGCTTAGATAGATCTTCTATAATAAGCATGAGATTATTATTTTGTTATTATAAATTAACAACCTTTTCCGCCATGTGTTGAAAAGCACTGACTAATATTGGTACAAAACTTGTATATGTTATGCCTTCAAGATTTCCATTTCCATCATCTGCTTTCATTCCACTTTCAGATACAAATTCAGGAAATATTTTTTTAACTTCATCAGCAATAAATCCGTGGTTCTTTTATTCTTTCTTTTCGTCTGATTTCAAATAATATGAACAACAATTTATTTTCATTAGTTTCTCACAGCATTCGCAGCAGTCTAATGTTTTAATATCTGATTTTAGCCTCCCGTCCGATGAGTTTGTCCAAGCACCATTAAGTGGAACATAATTATAACTGCCAGACGGCTCACCTGAAGAGTTTGAAGTAGTCCAAGCATGGAGAATTCCCTGAGATGCGCAGACTACTCCATAATTTGAATATCCTGCTGATTTTATATATATTTGTGGGTCGTAAGTTGATGGACTTGGTCTTTTTCTTAATGTTAAAAATCCGCTGGATGTTGTTGTGATGCTTAAATCTCCCGTATTGCTTATGTTCATCGCCTCGCTAAATGCTATGGCTCCTCCAAGTGATACTCCTGATTTGTAATTAAAGGCGAGTTTGTTGCTTATCTTGTATATTTGAAAGTTGGAGTTTAGGTTGCTTGATTTCCAGCCACCCCCTCCCAATAACTATCAAAATTTAAAGCAATATTGTCCTGATTATAATTCAATAATTGGAATGTGGGGTAAATTGATGTATGAACGAATGCTTGAATATGTGGGCCATTCGTATTTCCGTCTGTTCCATATAATTCTAAGCCCCCAGTTACTCCTACTCCTTTTGTTGAGTTGCCTATGATAATTGGTTTGCCTAGCGCTGTTGTTATTTTATCGCTCGTTGCCAACGTGGTTGTTGATATACCCGCATTCGCCGTTATCGCCCCACTCGCTGTAATCGCCTTTATTGTTAATAAACCTGATGTGTCAAGTTCCAGAGCGAGATTTCAAGGAACAGCAGCCCCAGCACTTTTCCGCTATCATACAAAAATCTAAGTTTATTATTCCATTTACTAATTAGAAAATTAGAGCTCGCATAACTTGATTTCCATCCGCCAGCATCTAAATACGCATCAAAGGTCATATTTATGTTATTATGACTTAAATTAGTTAGTTGAAAAGTAGGATAAATATCTTCCGTTGTAATAGCCTGCAAATGTGCTCCAGTTGTATTGTTATTAAATGTCCCATACAATTCTAAGCCTCCTGTTGTTTCTATTCCTTTTGTTGTATTGCCTATGATTATCGGTTTGCCTAGTGCTGTTGTTATTTTATCGCTCGTTGTTATTGTTGTTCCTGTTATTGTTGTTCCTGTTATTGTTCCAGCACTTGTTATGTTGTTTGAATTCATATCTAAGGCACCATAAAACCGCATACCACCAGCATTATTAAAACGGACGATGTCAGATGAAGCACTTTTATTATCCAAAAGTTTTGAAATATAAAGTCCCGCCCCTTTTACATCAAATGCTACATTCGTGAATACATAACCTCTTTGGTCTGCGGTTCCACTTGTAGCAGTATTTAGAGTAAATAAGAAATATTGATAATCACCTGATGTCTGTGAAAAGAATATATCTCCTCCATTTTGGTTTAATATCCTCGCCCCATTATATGTTATATTTCCACCATTAATGATAACTTGATTATTAAAATCAGCCGTTTGTGTTAAAGTTAGATATGTATCACAGTGCTCGTCCCGTTGAATGTTTTAATTCCTGTTATTGTTTGGTCTGTTAGTTTCACACAATTGTCATCCAGATATTGCCTATTTACCGCTTCATTCGCATTTTGTGGTGCTCCTAGATTAGCAATCCTACTACTATTACAATCTAAAACTAAACATTCGACAATCTTGGGGGTATCCCTTTTTCCGAAATTTTCCATGAAGTATATGGACTTTTTTGAAAACGTGTGGAAATGAAAGGAAATCAATTCACTGATTGCAGAACATATAAAAATAATATTAAAACATGTTTTTATTAATTGTAATACACTTTAACTTCATCTTCAGAGGTGGGCAGGAACCGGTCCGACACGGTAATCTTTCTCCTTTTTCATAGTCCCGGCTACTATGAATCTATGATGATAACAATACCCAACATGCAGAATTTGCTTTTAAGTTTGTTTATCTTTGTTTACATTAAGCATTTTACTTTATTATGATAATAAACATTGCTTTTACCTACAATAAATTCCCCCCGGGGGGGGGGGGGAGGGGGGAGGGGGGAACGGGGGAGGAAGAGAAGTGCGATGTCGCCACGCAAAATACATAGATTCTACAACAAAATTTCTTTAATTACTAAAAAAAATAATAAATCTAACTCCGTAATATCATACTAACTAAATTAGAAGTTTGTTTAACTCTTGCACGCGACAAACGTTCTTAATCACGCTTTCGACCATAACAAACCTGCCAGTGCAAAAAATTACGATTAATACTACACTACTACAAAGAAAAAAAACACAAAACAAATTCAAACATCTTTCAGATGAAGGAGAAAAGTGAAAGCTATGCAAACTACCTGGTGCGTGCATTTGAAGTTAGCGCCGAGTCAGCGCAAGCGATGCTAAAACAAACTCCCATGCGTTAGGTGAGCTGGGAGCGGTGAGACCGGTGCCGCGTTGGGGGGTGGAAGGTGAGTTACCAGCAGACAGAGCGCCAGCTGCCATCCGCGCGATGAGATCCTCCAGCAAGCTTTCTCTCTCGCTCTTACTATTTTTGTTGTTGTTGTTGTTGTTGTTGTTGCTGTTGTTGTTGCTGATGTTGTTGTTGTTGTTATCATTATCATCATAGTTTTTCTTGTTCTTGTTATTCTTCTTCATCTTCTTCTTCACTCTCTCGTTCTCTTCTTCTGAGCTTTCCTCCTCCTCCTCCTCCTCCTCCTCCTTCTCCTTCTTCGAATTCTTCCTCTTTCTTCTCTCCTCTTCCCGTTGTCGCTTCTCTTGCGCCTCTTTTTCCTTCCGATCTTGCGCTTCTTTTTTCTTCCTTTCCTCCTCTCTCAACTTTCTTTCTTCTGCTAGCATTTCCTTAATGGATGCGGCTTGTTCTGACATTGCCTTGTTCACAAGATCCTGAACGACTTCTTTCGACACGCCGGCGGACGAACTACCCTGAATACAATACCGGTCGCCGTTGTTTTGAAAGAAGTCGTTCATTTCTTGCGAACAAGGCAGTGGCAGAACAAACCAACAGCAACGACAACAACAACAACAAAGAATAATAATAATAATAATAATAATAATAATAATAATAATAATAATAATAATAGTATATCTCCTGCCAATTGCTGAGACAAAAGGCCATGTGCATCCAGTCCTCCATTCCATAAGGAAAGTCTCCACACCAATCGGTGGAATAAAGGAAGTGACGGCATAGAACATCACTCTAGGAGCTTTATACCAATCAGCCCATGGAAAGGGACCGATGGCCTATGTACTCCCTAAATAATAATAATAATAATAATAATAATAATAATAATAATAATAATAATAATAATAATAATAAAGTTTGAAAAAAAAATGTCAGCGCTTCCCGTTAGAGAGATTATACTCGGAAAAAAAAAGACAGGGAAAGGCTCACTGATAGAATGCCACACACACTAGCTAGCCATACTAAAGCTAGTAGCTATACTCCCCTCTCTAAACTATATGCTGCGGCGCCCAAAGAGACCTTTTGACCCCCCCCCCCCCCGGGGGCCCCCCCCCTCACAAAAAAAAAGAAAAAGAAGAAGAAGGAGTAGGAAAGATTATACCTCCAACGACATGTCCACTTCATCAGCGTCGACCGCGGGCTTTTTGGACTTCGGCTTGCCTAGTCACGTCAGAAATTAGAAACACTGAAAAAAAAGCACACAAAAAAAGATGAAATTTGCTAGTACCTGGCTTTTTCTTGCTGGACCCCTTAGGCATAGGAGGCTCAGGGGTCTCTTCTTCTTCAGGGACGTCTGGAACGTCTGGAACATCGTCGACGTCGATGGATTCTGCACAAAGAACCAAACAATATTACATATATCCTTCATTTTTCATTACATACAATGTTGCTACCGAATCTCAGTTTTTTTGGCCTGCCCGAAGAGCGAGGCTCAGTCGGGCCCTTTTTTTGATTCTTCTTCTAACGTTTCAGGCGAGCATGCAGTAAATATGCAAAATAAAGAAAAGGAAGATGCCAAAAAAAACAAAAACAAAAACAAAAAAAAAAAAAAAAAAAAAAAAAAAAAAGATGGAGCTGGTGGAGAAAAAGAATAATAACATGTATATGAAGAAGAAAAAGAAAAATGGAAGAAGAAGAGGAAGAAGAAGAAGAAGAAGAAGAAGAAGAAGAAGAAGAAGAAGAAATGACCTTGTTTGCTTCGTACAGAAGCAAAAGCTCCCGCTTCCGCCAGTTGCAAATCATAGGCGGGTTCGTGGGGTTACCGACGTAGAGGAGCCACGCGGGCTTCACCTGCTTCTCGAAGTCCATCGGCGACGGATCAAGCATGCAAGAGTGTTTAAGGTTAAAACAAAAAACCCATGAGCTGATATTGGATTTCGTCAGCCTTGCCATCGCCGTCAGTGTCGACCTCGCGCGCAGCAAAAATGAAGCGCTTCGATCCTGCAACATCCAAGTATAAAAAATATGTGCAGCTTGTGAATTTTGAAAAACATACAGTACCTCGATTGACTTGCGCAGGAGTCTTCTTGCGCCAACCAATGGGAAAGACAATGAAGAGCCTGCAAATAAAAAATAAACAATCAGTTTATAAAAATCTTTCATACTTATAGGGAAAAAGACCCGGGAGCACAAGGTGAAGTTTCACCCTCACATGTCTCCACTTGCGTGGACGCCTTCAGTTCGAAACTGTTGTACTTTGTAAGTGCAACGTCGAGCGCGAGCGCCCCCTCCCGATGTTTGTTGTCCTCGGATGTGAACTTAAAGAGCAAGCTAATTAAAGCAGCAGCAAAAGAGGAATAATAATAATAATAATAAAAAGAGAGTTTAAATTAAAAAAAAATGGCAGCGCTTCCCGTTAGAAGAAATATACTCGAAAAAAAAAACAGGGAAAGGCTCACTGATAACTGATAGAAGGCCACACACACTAGCTAACTATACTAAAGCTAAGTATCTATACTCCCCTCTCTAAACTATGCTATCGAATAATAATAATAACAATATAATAATAATAATAATAATAATAATAATAATAATAATAATAATAATAATAATAATAATAATAATAATAATAATAATAATAATAATAATATGTATCGTCTGCCAATTGCTGAGCCAAAAGGCCATGTGCATCCAGTCCTCCATTCCATAAGGAAAGTCTCCACACCAATCGGTGGAATAAAGGAAGTGACGGCATAGAACATTAATCTAGGAGCTTTATACCAATCAGCCCATGGAAAGGGACCGATGGCCTATGTACTCCCTAAATAATAATAATAATACTATATCTGAGGCGTACTGATGCAGCTAATGGCATATCCTCAACGGACATAAGCCTCCAATACCCTTTTTCGAGGTCCTCCACCCCCCCGTGTCAGTCTCTCGCCTGATGATCGGGGCCACCGATGGAGCTCCTGAGGGCAAGACTGCACTAAGCCGAGGTTATTCCGCAGTCCCAGCAACCTCTTGCAAGACGTCACCGAATGTGCAAGTGCATACACCAAGCGCGGTTGCTAGAGCTGCCTCGAAACCCCACCCATAACAATCTGGTGTCTGCTGGGTCCTGGGCTATCAACCAGCATATGCGGAGTTTAAGATCTTTTACGCGCGCAACAACCCTCCTCCCCAGCATCTACCACCAAAGGGTTATGAGTTGGCGTCACAGTTTAACGCCTTGAGGCCATTGGGCTGAATAATAATAATAATAATAATAATAATAATAATAATAATAATAATAATAATAATAATAATAATAATAATAATAATAATAATAATAATAATAATACTATATCTGAGGCGTACTGATGCAGCTAATGGCATATCCTCAACGGACATAAGCCTCCAATACCCTTTTTCGAGGTCCTCCACCCCCCCGTGTCAGTCTCTCGCCTGATGATCGGGGCCACCGATGGAGCTCCTGAGGGCAAGACTGCACTAAGCCGAGGTTATTCCGCAGTCCCAGCAACCTCTTGCAAGACGTCACCGAATGTGCAAGTGCATACACCAAGCGCGGTTGCTAGAGCTGCCTCAAAACCCCACCCATAACAATCTGGTGTCTGCTGGGTCCTGGGCTATCAACCAGCATATGCGGAGTTTAAGATCTTTTACGCGCGCAACGACCCTCCTCCCCAGCATCTACCACCAAAGGGTTATGAGTTAGCGTCACAGTTTAACGCCTTGAGGCCATTGGGCTGAATAATAATAATAATAATAATAATAATAATAATAATAATAATAATAATAATAATAATAATAATAAATAATAAAAGAGGAACAGAAGAAAAAGCTAATAATAATAATAATAATAATAATAATAATAATAATAATAATAATAATAGTGCTTCTCTGTCAATGGCTGATGCAAATCTGCACATGCGCCTCCATCGTCT
>WBZZ01003833.1:0-7500 GCA_019918135.1 Paulinella micropora | reverse complement strand
CTGAAATTTGAACGTGTGGAAAAAGGGTCGTGTTATTATCAAACTTTTGTGCAGAGATTTTATTAAGAGCATGACATTTCGAGAAGATGTAACAGCATTCCCGCTCTTTCCCCAGCTCAGAATGAGCGGGAATGCTATTCTTTTTTTCTGTACACAACAATCTGTGGAAAAAACTCTGCACAAAAGTTTGTGAAAAGCGACCGGCATGATTTTGCATTTCCTTCCTACGTACTCTCAACTCATGTCATCCCTTGCATGTTTCTGCTATAACGTGTTTGTTGAAGCTATAAATGTCATTTCCTAACATTGCACGACCCAGCTTAATCTATTTTTCATAAACCAGCAATTCGATGAAACTCGTTTTTGGATTGCTGTTTTGCAAACTTTTGTGCAGAGATTTTATTGAGAACATGACATTACGAGAAGATGTAACAGCATTCCCGCTCTTTTCCCAGCTCAGAATGAGCGGGAATGCTATTCTTTTTTTCTGTACACAACAATCTGTGGAAAAAACTCTGCACAAAAGTTTGTGAAAACCGACCGGCATGATTTTGCATTTCCTTCCTACGTACTCTCAACTCATGTCATCCCTTGCATGTTTCTGCTATAACGTGTTTGTTGAAGCTATAAATGTCATTTCCTAACATTGCACGACCCAGCTTAATCTATTTTTCACAAACCAGCAATTCGATGAAACTCGTTTTCGGACTGCTGTTTTGCAAACTTTTGTGCAGAGATTTTATTAAGAGCATGACATTACGAGAAGATGTAACAGCATTCCCGCTCTTTTCCCAGCTCAGAATGAGCGGGAATGCTATTCTTTTCTTCTGTACACAACAATCTATGGAAAAAACTCTGCACAAAAGTTTGTGAAAACCGACCGGCATGATTTTGCATTTCCTTCCTAGTACGTACTCTCAACTCATGTCATCCCTTGCATGTTTCTGCTGCAACGTGTTTGTTGAAGCTATAAATGTCATTTCCTAACATTGCACGACCCAGCTTAATCTATTTTTCACAAACCAGCAATTCGATGAAACTCGTTTTTGGATTGCTGTTTTGCAAACTTTTGTGCAGAGATTTTATTGAGAGCATGACATTTCGAGAAGATGTAACAGCATTCCCGCTCTTTTCCCAGCTCAGAATGAGCGGGAATGCTATTCTTTTCTTCTGTACACAACAATCTATGGAAAAAACTCTGCACAAAAGTTTGTGAAACTGACCGGCATGATTTTGCATTTCCTCTTCAATATATTATTATTATTATTATTATTATTATTATTATTATTATTATAGACACCGTGATAGCCCAGTGGTCAAGTTCTACCATTTGGGCCCTGTCGCCAGTTCGATTCCCGTCGGTGCCACCAGTATTTTCATTGAACATACCGATCCGTCTGGACCAGTGTTTTCATTGAACATACCGGTCCGTCTGGAAGTGTTGGAACTGTCCTTGCGGGGATGTCATTAGAGCTTATCGTCAATTCTTCGTACTCCCCTCACGGGTGAGACGATGGAGGCGCATGTGCAGAAATGCATCAGCCATTGACAGAGAAGCACTATTATTATTATTATTATTATTATTATTATTATTATTATTATTATTGTTGCTTGGAGCTGCCTTGCGGGGGTGTCAGTAGAGCCTATCGTCAAATCTTCGTACTCCCCTCACGGGTGAGACGATGGAGGCACATGTGCAGAAATGCATTCGCCATTGACTGAGAATCACTATTATTATTATTATTATTATTATTATTATTATTATTATTATTATTATTATTATTATTATTATTATTATTATTATTATTATTATTATTATTATTGAGTCTTTGGAGCGGAGCCGCGTCACCGAACGGCCCCGTGCTACCAATGGAGGCACATGTCCGACAGGATCAAAGGCCAATTGACTGATAAATCTATTATTATTATTATTATTGTTATTATTGTTATTATTATTATTATTATTATTATTATTATTATTATTATTATTATTATTATTATTATTATTATTATTATTATTATATAGCATAGTTTAAAGAGGGGAGTATAGATACTAGCTTTAGTATAACTAGCTAGTGTGTGTGGCCTTCTATCAGTGAGCCTTTCTCTGTCCTTTTTTTTTTTTAGTGATTCCCTCTAACGGGAAGCGCTGCCATTTTTTTCATGTGTATTTCAAACTTTAGGTATGCCATGCTGAGGGCTAGCAAGGCGCCGATATATGTGGCACACCGTGGTGGTGGCTACGGAGTCTTTGCTGATAAATACCTTCCTCCTTCTTTTCAGCTTGGGCTCCTCGAACCAGGAGGAAAGTCTTTGCGTGCTGCAGATCATGCTGCATTTTCTGATCATTTCACTATGAAAATTGGGAGTTCCCTGCAAACAGGGATGCATCCAATTAAATTCATTAACGAATCGAGCAGGAATGCAATGCATCTCATCAACTCTTCATCGCAAGGGTTCAACAAGCTCGACGATGACACTTGCCGACCGAACGTGAAGGTAAATTATGTTAGTTGTTACATACATCCATGCAATGTAAGTTTTTGTTACGTGTGTTGTATTTTTTTCTATAAATATTGTTGTAAATAATGTCAGGTCAGCAAGGGTACTCCTATTGTGACTGTCACCACCGCAATATCGAAAGATCAAGAGATTTTGCTCAGCTATGCACCTAATCCAGACCTAGAGATAGCTACGCTGCCAAGCGATGCACATCCGGTCTGGTTGAAAGAGGCTGCCAAGGAAGGAGCTAAAATCCCAGTTTTCCTGTTCGAGACTGACATTGGTCATGTATGTTTCATCGTTCCTGAGAAAGAACATCCGCTTCCACTTAAGTCAATTTCCTTGCTTCATGAAGCAAAGGTTGAACTTTTAGCGTCGGTCAGCAGTATTAGTTCTGATGGAAAGCAACCGCTCTCCAGGTCATCATCTATTCCGCCGGAAAAAAAGAGGAAGCTTCTCGACAGCGTGTCCTCAATTTCAGATAGTCGCCGCACGCTTCTGCCCAGGGAAAGCTCGGACATTACAGTCATCACAGAAAAATCAAGCTTGAGTGATGCACAGGTAAAAAATAAATAAATGAAAATTATTACTGAGAAGATTCTTTTTTACAGGCAGGTGTTCCTGACGTTGATGCTAACCTCGACAGCGGAAACAGTCAGACAGTTCTACTGTCACTACAGGATATGATGTTAGTAGCTGCAGCAGCTCTAGACTATATCTTCCTACTGGCTCCATGGTAATTTTTTTTCTCTACCTGTCTATGTTCATGCTGGTTAATGTTCATAAGCGATCTTGTTTGCGTAGAACGTCGACGAAGAGTGTTCAGATACGGATTCAAACGGTGATGCTGCATCTATCAACCCTGGATTGCTTCCTCCTCTGGTCGGCGTGGACGATGCGGAATTATCCAACGAGCTTCGATTGAACTTCGACGAGCTTATGGAATCGAATGAGCTGTTGTATAACATCATGAGATTATCACCAATTCCTTACAGCAGACCACGTAAGAATCCAACGCGCCCCTAAACGATGAAAAGTCGCACGAAAGGTGCAGTGAAGCTTCAGAGACCGTCTGCGCTCCAAAAACTGTTGGGGATTACCTTCGCCGACTTGGACAGGGAAGTTAAGTCTGTCTGCTGCAAAAAGTGGAAGTGTTATTCATTTATCGACACGCGTGATGTGCTTTACACGAGAGCGAAGAATGCGTCATCGTCTCTCAGTGAGCTTTATTCTTGGGCAGCTTCGCAGCTTGAATCGTTTCAAACAAAAACTGGATCGTTTCAGTATATGTATTTAACGGAGGCTGTGTGCAAAGTAGCCTGGCAGCGTATCTACGGGATCGGTGATAAAGTTTTGTCAAGAGCACACAAACTTCTTGCAAATAACACGAAGGTTTTGACAAAAAGCTACTCAACCGTTCCTGAAACAGAAGATGTGGTAGCAGTATTACTCTGCGAGAAGTTCATGGAGAGTTACCCGGAGATATGCAGCGACGGAATATGGAGGATGCAAGAAATGGCTCAGGACGCAGGAGTCCAAAACTATGTTCGCGAGAATTGGAAAGATATGTGCCTTCGGTTTGGTTGTTCGAAACGAGTTGATCCAAATAATCCTCCGACAGACAATACGATCAACAAAGTTTGGCGCATGGATTTTCCGCACGTCAAGTTTGTCAGAGGTATTATGCATATTTTCGTTATCATTACTTATTACAGGTTTGTTTTGCAGAAGGAGATTTCTCAAAATGCGAGATCTGCACAGAGCTTGCTGCTGATCATTCTAACGGTTTCAGGACTGAAGTAGAAGCTCAAGAATGGCGTCGCCGTAGCAGGCTTCATCACAAAATTCACAGGGCGTGCCGCGTTGCCAGCATGCAGCGCAAGAAGGCAGCACCAGCAGATTTTGCTGCCACAGTCATATCAGCCGATATGAAACCGCCAGTGAAGATCCCATCTTGCCGCCGCGCCGCGAAAGATTTCAAAGGAAAAATTGTGTTTCGCCTTTGCGTTGGAATCAATACCTGCTACACTACCGATACGCATTTTATTCTGACGTACCTTGAAGGCGCGGTAGAACACGGCGCGAACAGCAACATTACTATGCTTGCCGCACTTTTACATTGGCAACTTTGGAACCCTCGCACAATGCAAGCGTGGAAATTATATCTTGAGTGGGACGGAGCTGGTGATAACACCGCGTGGGCGATGCTGGGTTTCCTTGGGCTCAATGTCGTTGACAGAGGAATCCGTTTCCAAGTAGAGTCACATCGCAAGCCACCAGGGCACGGGCACGATGGAGATGATCAGGAATTTCGAGTTATGGATATCGGGTGGAAGAGCACCTTCCTGACAACTAACATCGCTCAAGCGTTATTAAAGCTCATTCTTGCATTCAAGAAGCAGCACAAGAAGAGGCATGTGCTGGTTGTTCTCGGATGTAACTACGACTGGATGACTCATTTTAGCCCGTGTATGAACAAGAGTTTCAAAAACTACAACAAACCCTTGGCATATAGAATCACCAAGAAAGATCCTGACGCTTTGCCGACTGTAGAGATCGCTACTTGGGGAGACGCACAGGATTTTCATGGAGTGCGTGATGATCCCAGAGGAGAACCGATCAATTTGTTTATCGGACGCCCCGGTAATAATATTATCTATCTTTCTCTTTCTCTCTCTCTCTCTCTATATATATATTATATATATCTCTCTCTCTCTTTCTCTCGTTCTATCTATCTATCTCTCTCTCTATTTATGACAGCGACCGACATGCCTCCCAAGCTTCCAGTCGGCTACTTCGTCAATCCGCGCCTGAAGAAGGATATTCGTGCTTTGGCTACTAAATACCTAGGGCCGGATGAGCGAGCACATGTGGAGGAAATGTTAGCAGGTGGAAATTTGACCAGAGTAGAGGTGGATGGAGATTACTTCGAAGGCGGCCTGCCCGGCCGTCCTGCTCATATGTCCTGTGTCGATGCAAAAGGCAAGGAATGGAGAGCAGAATTTCGATTGATCGACGAGCTACCTGTAAATTGGATGGAGTTGCCTCAAGAACGACAGGAGAAAATGAACGCACTTACGCGTTTGACCGATGAAGAGCTGCTGTCCTTACCACGCACTTATTTTGTTAATGAAGGACGTCCTCCAGCTCACCGAGATGGCGTGGTGCAAGACAGCTTACTAGCGAAGAAAAGCAGGAGCAGGATTTAGCATTTGGAAATGCTTCTGAGCCTTGGCGGAAAATTCTCACGTTGCTAAGATCGTCAGAGGAAAAAAAGCAATTTGCGTCCAAGCAGATGGTAGTTAGCGAATTGAAATCATGGATGAGAATGCATGGTGTTGCAACGCAAAACTCCGATCGGAAACAGTTCAAGAAGGCAGAGCTTATTGAACAAGCGTGGAACCATTTCGAACGATGCGACTGTGGGTTCCCTGAGGAAGAAGAGCTTGGTGCTGCTCAGCCTGCAGAACCAGTGGCAGATTCAGAGGATGACTTATCTGATACTTCATCTTCCAGTTCATCAACTGACTCATCGTCTGATCGATCTTCTGGTTCAGAGGAAGAAAAGCATGGTATTAGTTTTCTTCTTCTTCTTCTTCTTCTTCTTCTTCTTCTTCTTCTTCTTCTTCTTCTTCTTCTTCTTCTTCTTCTTCTTCTTCTCCTCCTTAACATGATGCTATCCATATTGTAGATGATTCAGATCGCTCCGACGCAAGTTGGAGAATGCGTAACTCAGGAATCCGTTTGCGCGGACGTCGCCGCGCACGTCGTGCTGCGGGTGGACGTGGACGTGGACGTGGACGTGGTCGTATGTGATTATTTTTTTTGAATGAATTTTTCTGGGTCCGACTTTTTCATAATGGTTTTTGTCTAGGGCAACTGCAACTGTAACGCTTCTTCTAAAAACTGAAATTAGAAATTTGTTTAACTCTGATAATGCACCAGAATCTGATGTGAAGCGTCCTCCCTCCGACCCATTCCCCCCCCCCCCCCACCCCCCCCCCCCCTCCCCCTCTACGTACCAGCGTACGTCACAGCGGGCAAACAGAATTTTTTGAAGGTAAAACCATGTCTTAATATAGTAAAATGCTTAATATAAGCAAGAATAAACAGTAAAAGCAAATTCTGCATGTTCGGCATTGTTATCATCATAGATTCATGGTAGCCGGGACTACGAAAAAGTAGAAAAATTACCGTGTCGGACCGGTTCCTGCCCACCTCTGAAGATGAAGTTAAAGTGTATTACAATTAATAAAAACATATTTTAATATTATTTTTATATGTTCTGCAATCAGGGAATTCATTTCCTTTCATTTCCACACGTTTTCAAAAAAGTCCATATACTTCATGGAAAATTTCGGAAAAAGGATACCCCAAGATTGTCGAATGTTTAGTTCTAAGCCAGTAGCATTAAACCACGAAACAATCGTCCCGTCAATAATAAAACTTATTTTTTCGCAGAAATTTCAAAGTTGTAATATGTTGCAGTTTTCATATCCAAACTAGCAATAGACCCAATATTACTGGTAGAATTGAAAACGATGAATGTGCTCTTTGTTGTTGAATGTATTGAATTCCCATTTATTTCAACACCACTGCTATATGTCTTAATTCCTGCTATGGTTTGGTTTCCTGAGGTTTTAAGTGCCGAACAATCAAGAACAGAAACATCTACACCATCAACAAGATTTACATTTGTTATATTTTGATTTCCCATATTTAGTCCTCCCGTCATACTAGCAGTGCCGTCTAATCTAAGAAAGGGCGAGTTTGTGTTTCTCCATTGTCCAGTGCTATAAATGAGTAGTTGATTATCTGATGCTGTTGTTATAATCACATCGCTATGTGTATCAATACTTCCACTCGCCGACACTTTCGCCGTGTTCGTATCGTGCTCTGATAGCCAAGTTGTGATAGACCTGCCATTTAGTTGATTTACATTTGTAATGTTTTGACTTTTCATATCAAGACCAGCACTCGCATTTATTATACTGCTAA
>WBZZ01003832.1:12500-25325 GCA_019918135.1 Paulinella micropora | reverse complement strand
CCATAACGATATTATCTTATTGATTTATATATTTAAAGACATACAAGAAACTATATATAATGGAAATGATAACAGAAGAGGTTAAACATGAGAAGTGCGGTAAGTGTAAATGCTGGAGATTGCCACTGCAATTTTTGAATGACAAGGGGCGGAGGTTGAAGTCTTGTGATGATTGTAGAAGAAGGTATAGAGTGGCGAATGATAAACGTAAATGCGAACATAATAGACTGAAAACCATATGCACGGACTGCGGTGGTGGTGCGATATGTGAGCATAAGAAACGAAGAAGCAGATGTAAGGACTGCGGTGGGTGAGATATGTGAGCATAAGAAAGAAAGATATGCTTGCAAGGACTGCGGTGGAAGCGGGGTATATGATCACAGAAGGCAAAAACGCCAATGTAAGGAGTGCAGTGAAGAGTAAGACGACTTATAGTGAAATAAGGCTTGCTAGGTGTCCTTATTTTTTTCAATAAGTCCTTATTTTTTCCATTTTTTATAAGATACTCATTTTATTGATTCATTTTTTTCTCAAAAACGTGAAAAAATTTTGAAAATGTCAAAAAAAAATCAATTTTTTCATGTTTTGGAGGCCAAGTTTTCAATCAGTTTATTACCCGCGATGAATAGGAGAGCGTATTTTGCTGTTTTTGTAAATCAAGGGTACTTATGGAAACAAGGATCCGCCAACTCGCAAGGACTTAAGCAATAGGTGTAGGGGGCTTATTTCGTTGAAAAGTCTTCATTTAAACTATCGGGGGATGTACTCCCCTATTCTCAAAAGTAACATTACCCCCCTTGGCCAAATGGTGTGGGGGACTATAAGGGGTCGGGTCGGGTCGGCCAACTTTTCTGAAAATGAGGGACTATTTTAGGGGAGGGGCTCAAACGCATAGTTAAACTCAGTCAAATGGGGTTAAATCCCTTATTTATATACCCTTTTTTATAATAATAATGTTAATAATAATAACAAGGAAGTAAGGATGGGGCGTGTGGTAATATGGGCGGAGTTAGAATTACAATAAAATACCGCTTGCTAGGTGTCCTTGCGGAAATAGGGGATGTACAGGGGACTTACAAGGACTTTAAGGACGGGGCAAAAAGAAGCAGTTGAAGGCGATTTGTGCTCTGAGACATAACCGCGGGGCAAACAATACGGGAAGCGTCGGCGAAGCGGAATTGACGGAGGGGAGTTAATTTTAATTTATAAAAAAATAGACTTGTCTTATATACACTACGATGTGGAGCGAAGATGACAAAGAAGTTTGTTAGGCAGTTAAGAGTTGCTACAACTGAAAGTAAAATTTATGAAGTGGTGTCCAACTTCTACGATAGCGAATTAAAACCAAGTATCGCCTTTCATAATTCTATTATATCTTTATTTAGCACGACTACTAGTGATGAAGAGGTGCTTGAGGCACTAAAGGTAATATATCCTAAATATGCTATCGTGTATCCTAATTTGAATAGTAGGCGACAAAGACTTTCTGAGGTGAGAAAAAAAAGCAATAGAGCCTTACCAAAGCGAAAAAGTATATGAAATGAGCAAACTGGATAAGTATTTTAATCTAAATGAAGACGAGCGGATTGATATCGTTGAGGGATATAAGAAAGATGTCAAAGCCAAAAATGAACAAAAAATACAAATTGATGTCCGTGATGTAATGGCTAAAATGAATGATATGATATTAAGTAATGACCCTTATCTTAAACTGCTTGCTTTGATGATAGCAAATGGAGCAAGGCCTGTAGAAATATTTGACAAAAACACGTATGAATTAATACCAGATAAACCGAGTTGGTTGCGAGTGAATAACCTAGCGAAAAAGAGAGAAGGACAAAAAAAGAATTGGACTGAGAGGCCTGTTGTCCTATTTTACTCCCCAGTTTGTAATAGAACAAGTAAATTCAATACGAAACCATTTCAAAAAGAAAAAAGCAGTCATTATCAACAGCGAAGGTGTGCTTGATAAGCAAAAGAACAATGAACTAAACAAGAGAATTATTAAAATCTTTCCTTGGCTATCGGAATACACACAGAAGAGCAGTATGTTGCGAAAACTATATGCTAGTTTGTCGTATAGTAATTTCGCCAATCCGAAATTAGAGAATTTTAACACGTGGGTAAGCAATGTATTGGGGCACGGCGATATGCTCACTTCATTTAGTTATAGTTGGGTTAATGTGGCCGACCCTGAAGAAATTAAGGCAGAAGGGATTAAAACAGAATTAGAGGAGTTGAGACGCAAAATAGATTTATATTTGAATTTAAATAATACTAATGAAATTGAAAGCGAAAACGGAGACGAAGAATGTAGTTATATACCATTAGGTAAAAGCGCTAGCAGAGAGGATAAGTATAAATTGCTTGAGCAGATTTACAATGATAACCCAAATATTACAAATACTAAACTAAGAAAATTAAGCGGGATTGGAGCCGTTATTGTCAATACGTTTATTGAAGAGAAGAGGGGCGAAGCGACAGAGAACGAAGCGAAAAAAGAAGAGGAAACAAAAGCACCATTAAGAAGAAGCACGAGAAACAAAAAGAAAGTCAATACTTAACAACGACTAAAGGCGGTTCTCCATATTTTGCTCTAAGATTAGACTCTCTTCTATAGCAATTAATGGAACAAATCGTGAAAAACTGAACACCATCTACATTATCAATATCAACTGCTATAATAGGAGGGTGCGACTGAAATGTGCGAGACAAACCGCATATAGTACAAAATTCCTTTTTATAATCCTGCTGGGGCATCTCTGAATAAACAAATGTCCTTATGTGTCCAACTATATCACTTGGCAATTCGCGTATTATTATTGACATGTTTTATGTTACATATTATATAACAAAAAATGAATTTGTTAGGTCAAAGCACGAATACGACATCATCATCAACTACATCGTCATCTTCTTCTTCATTATCAACGGATGCTATAAGAGACTCATTACCAACAACGGCCTTCGGAGAGTTGCGAACGGCAACTTTGTCGCCAGTATTACAAAATGTATTCACATATGGTATTAATACGCGTTTCTTTGACAAAACAGAAACAAACGGCGGGGTGGTATCATCTGCTAATTCAATGGCGGTTTTGACTACATCGGCCTCAGGTAATTCAACCGCGCAGATTACGACTATTGAGCGAGCCAAATATAGAAGTGGTATGGGTTTAGTTGCTAGATTCTCCGCATTGTTTCCATCATCTACCACCGCAACTACTTTTAATTGCGATATTGGCATAGGCACACCAGCAGACAATTTATGTTTCAGACAATCAAACTCGGGAATGTCAGTTGTGAGAACGGCGGGGAGTGTTGAAAATGTGGTGAGTCAATATGCTTGGAATGTTGATAAATGTGATAATACGGGAAACTTCCCCACGATTGATTTTACTAAATTGAATGTGTTTGAAATAGTCGTCCAATATCTGGGTAGCGGTCAAATTACATTCAAAATTGAAAACCCGCGCACTGGACGAATGGAAGTAATTCATTCAATTAAATACGCGAGCACTGCTACTACTCCATCATTAGATCAGGCGGCGTTTGCTATTTATGCGAAGGCGTATTCATCAACCCTTCAATCCGTTGTAATGAAAACGGCGAGCATGTTTTTGGCGGTTGAGGGGAATATTGATAGGACTATTGCTATAACCAATTCGTATGATTCGGTTAAAACTATAGGAGCCACTGAGAATGCCATATTTACCATTAGAAACCGCGCCACATTCAACAGCAAAACGAATTATAACATAATCTACTTTGAGAATTTATGTATTAGCAACTCGGACACTAAAACATGTATCGCGAGAATTATTCTTAACACCACATTGGGAGGAACACCTTCTTACTCTAATTACGATACCGCCACATCATGGGCCGAGGTAGATACAGCGGGGACAACAAGAACGGGTGGAAGCGTGATATTTACTTATGTATTGTCTGCTGGCTCATCCATATATATTGATTTGTCTCAATATAATATCAAGATAGGGTCAGGTAAGACATTTACTACATCCGCACAAAATACGAGCGGTGGAACGGCGAGCATTTACGCTTCATTGAACTGGATTGAAGACCAAATTTAAACAAAAAAAGAAGGTTTTATTTATGGCAAAATATTATATCATAGAATATTGTATTTGCGCGTCAACTTTCTTTTCTATCTCTACTGCCATTTTTTTTATGTATTCAAAACCCTTGTCCTTAATTAATTTTTCTGTTATACGTGCGTGATTTCTCTTCAAATATATGTAAAACTGATCAATATTAACACCGCAGGGGATTTGTTCTTTATGCTGTTGTCGTCGGCGTGAGTTGATGTTTTTGATTAGAGTAAATAGTATATCTAAATTTTGTATGTAGGCCATTATATTTATGTATTCTTTTTTTTGCTTAAGCATGATACACCTTGAGAAGAATACTAACTTCAAAATTGACAGGACATTCAAGCACTTCACCACTCGCATTTCTAATTACAATATCAATAGACCTTAAACTTTTCGTTGTATTAAATGGTACATAATCGGCGATGTCGTTTGACGATTCAAAGTAGCACTGGACTCCATAGGGTTTATCTAAATTATATTTACCAACGACAGAGAAATTACCATTTGCTTCAACTAAACCAGACTGATTTAAAGCACGGCTATGAACATAAACGGCCGTTTCACCAATTAGATTGACTATGGATTGCATTGTGCTACTCGCCGAGGCAGAGATATCGGCAGTTAGTCCTATCTTGTCGCTAATAGTGCTATTGTCAAGATCAAAAGCATACGTATCACCAGTGAAAGCGAAATTCAATTTATTAACGGAGTTCAAAGTTATAACTACGGAGTTTGGGGTAATTGCTGAATTAATCGCAGTTTGAAGAGCGGTAATAAATGTATCAATGGTGTATTGATTTGCTGTTACGATTGCCGTTTTTGTAGCCGATCCAGTTGTTTTAATCAATGTGAGAGTGTTGGCATAACTCGGTATGTTTGGGAAAACGTTTGGAATAGAGATACTTTTAACGACATAAGCACTGATTATATCAATATTACGACCAGTTGCTGGTAAATCAACGACGAAATGGCCATTGTGAGTAGAAGCGGATTTTGATTCTGTTTTATCACTTGAGGAGACGCGAAGGAGGAAATTTTTGCGGGTGCGCTTTTCGTCCTCAAGATTGCTTATCGTAAATGACATTGCTATATTATAAATTATACATTATTCTAATTTTTATTTTTTTTTATTGTTTAACCACGGCACGAGATGGATAGATAGCCGCGACTTTAACATATTTCAACCAAGCAGTGATGGCGCGAGTAACATTATAATCGGCCGCATAACGAAGAGTGACTTCCGCAGTTCGTGAGTTATTAACCGCAATCCCAGATGCTCCAATGTGGGGCGACTGATTAAGAGTTTGAATAATGGTAGCAAATCCTCCGTTATTGTCTGCGTAAGTAGAACCACTGGGAGCATAAAATTTGCGAAAGTTTTCAAGAGAAACAGATGACGACATATAAGCATCACGAATGCCCATAGTCGCTTGAAGATTGTTAATAGACAATTCGGCACATCCTCGTTGAACTGCCGCCAGAGTATCGGTGCTTCCTCCGATTTCCATCTTTTGTTGCGGGGCATACCAATCACCAATACGGCACTGATACTGCTTATAAGGCATTTGAGCAGTTCCAAGGTTATCAATACTAGCATGGTCAGCGAGCACGTTTTGCGTGACGATATACAAGCACTGAGCACGAGCAACGGCCTTATTCACTTGAAGATTAAAATCATCCGATGTCCCCGGGTTCGCCTTTTGGTTGTAATATGTTTCATAAGTGTATGGGAGCCCATCTTTGCTTCCCATCTGTTCCATAACATTTCTCTGAACACTAGGAGCAAGAGAGAATGTCTCCAACATTACAACTGGATTTGATATGGTGAAAGTCAAAGCGGAACCATCAAACTCATCGGGAACCCCCCCAGTGGCAGATCCAATAATTGTCAATGCTTCCTGAGGTGGAGCAAATGTCAAACGAAGCCTCATACCACTAATTAGAGAGGGAGGAATGAGAGTTTCTTAGTTAAACACTCCCGAAAAGTAATGGAGAGGAATACAAACTCTCAAATATTGGCCAGTGCCAACGGCCGTAGGAGTATTAACAGCAAAATTAGTAACTGAAGCGTCGGTAATATTAGCATTAACTTCAACATTTTCTCTCTGCCCCGCCATCTGTGCCTGCCTGCGATAATCAAAAGGATAATGCCATGGGAGAATATTTCTCACCAATTTATTCAAATCTTCAATTCGTTCAAGTTCGCTACCATCCTTGCTTTCTAACAAAAATCTTTCAAAAATAGCGGTTGCTGGTGTATTTTGAAAACCAATAGCACAATCGTTATTTGCTTTAGTATCAGCACCATCTGCTTTAATGTCAAACGACAAATAGCAATTCTTTCCATAAACAAAATCAGTGCTTGCTTGTAATGTAAAAATCATTTCAGTTCCCGACGCACTGCTGTAAGTCTGCTGGTCAGCGAAGTTCTTCTTAAAGATACTTCCCTGTTCAGAGAGCGCCAGACTCGCTGGAAACTCATATCTGAGGTTGTTGAGGGTCATCAACTCCTCAGTAACTTCAATCTCCATTTTTTCCATTTTTGTGTGTGGGTGTGAGGTGATAAAATTCACAATGCTACTATACTAAAAAAATAATAATAGAAATTAAAAATAATTATTTGTTCACCTGAAACGGATTGTTTAATAAAATCAACTGATTTTTGTATATTGTCAAGTCTTGTGTCTTGTGGTGAAGTCAATTGAAACTCTCTTGCCTCAGCATTCTCAACTGCTTTCTTTAAATAAGCCAAACTGCTAACAGCAGTGTCCAAATCAACAACATCCGCATTTTCTTTTTTATCAGAAATGTCTGTTAATGTGTTTTGAAGAGTGCTCTTCTCATACTGGACAAGATCGCCAAATTCTGTCAGTGGCTGATTAACTAACGGGGCGCCATGACTACTCCACAATTCAAACTGGTTTAGTTGAAACCCATCACTTTTTGGTCGGTTTGCTTCATTTATCTTCTTAATAAAGTCAATTGGCAAACGTTTTGAAGCACTTGAGTTTTTAATCATTATATAATATAAGTTAATTTAATTTAAATCAACTTTAAAATATATTTTATCAATTACCACTAATTATTTTTTTCATAATTTGTAAATTCTTGTGTGTAATTCTTTCCTCTTTCATTTTCTTTAAATCCGCTATGGCTTGATTTACATCAGCGTCATTAGTTTCAGTAGCCTCCTTAGGTGGTGGCGGAGTTTCCTTAGAAGCATCTTCCATTGCTTCTATCTTACTTGCTGGTGTTGTGGTAGTTTGTTTCGGCACAGCAACAGGAGTGGGATTGACAGATTTGGGTAAAGATTGTTCAATCTTAAGTGCTGGAGACATCTCAATAGGTTTGGCATTTGGTTTAGGCAATGAAGTTTTTGCCGATTCTATGTCTGGTATTTCTCTTTTCAATGATTCATCTGGCATTTGGTCTAGTTGCTGTTCATTGTTCTTACTCCCCTTGCTTACTTTTGGTTTTAATTGAGACTTAATCTTGCCACTCTTAATATCCTCTTCTATCTTCTTTACTGCTAAGTATTCGGGCGATCCCTTACGAATCGTTACGAATTTTCCTTGCGCATTTTGTTTATACCAAATAGCAATTGCTTGTTGATAGCAAGTCTTGTATAATTTAGTTGATTCTGTCATGTCATATATTATGGCGAAAAAAAACCATTTAATTTAATGTTTTACAAGTTTGTCATATCTCTATCCTTATTTAATCGTAATATAGTAGAGAAATTCTTTCTAAACTGGGTTGTTCTATCACTAGCAGTATTGTTAATTGCTAGAAACGAATAAGGTTCTGCCGTAGCATATTTAACCATATTGTAAAATTCTTTTTTGGTGAGAAAAGGGCTTTCATATTCATCTGCCAGTCTGTCAAGTTCGCTTCTCCTTACTCCATTAAAAATAATCATCCAATGGCAATTAATTCTTATTCTCCGTGGGAGTTGTGTATAACTCTGAGTTGCTACCCAGACTGACACCTTAGCATGTGTTGAAGCGAAAAACAACTCTGTAAGCACTTCTGATTTGAGAAAAGTTTTACTCTGCGCGATATCATTCAATAACAATAATATTTTTGGTGCTTTCTTAAACCCTTTAGTTTTAATTAGTTCTTGTTGTTTAGTTAATATTTCGCGCATTAGTTCTGGGCGGTCTTCTTTGATTATGTCTTCTTTTTTCAACTTGAGAGTGTCCTCCAAAATCGGGCACGGGCTTAAGCAAAATACGACTATTCTATCGTAAAAACCTTTCAACATGTTCTTTTTGGCGAGTAGATTACAAATCATAACTGATTTACCACCGCCAGTGCTTGCACATATCCCATTGCTGGCAATATTCCTTCTTTTTGAATAGGGAGCAATTCAACCCCATCTCTTTGTGTTTTAATTGGTTGTATTTCCAAGTCATTCTTAAATTTGGGCGGTTTTTTGCTATCTAACTCTGTTATTACTGGTCTGTCAATGGTAAATTCCTCGTGTGCTTTTTCTATATTGGTTTTGTCCAGACTCTGCTTCAAAAGTGTTTTTCGTGGCAACTTGTTTGCTATTAATCCTTTACGTATAGATTTAGGCATCCAATCTTACATTATAAGATATCTTATATTATGGGTTTTGAAAATAGTTTGGATTATATCTGTAATTATCATATTCGGCGCCAAATGGTTGGGGTGCTGAAGCATAATTATAGAAATAAGGAGAGTAAGGACTACCAAAAGCATAATTACTTGGGGGATTGACGAGCGGTTTAAAATCCTTTCTTTCTGGGCGAGTTTGAACTTGTCGCGGGATTTCAGCAGGGAAGTTTCTCGTCAGTTTTCGTTTCATTTTTGGAAACTCTCTTTTGTTTTTCATTCTGGTCTGGATGATTGCTCTATTGTATCTATTCAACATAAAGTGATTATTTGTGTTGCCATAACGTGTGTTATCTAGTGATTCAAAATCATTCTTGGTGTCTAGCATGCGATCGCGTCTTAGTTCTTTGCCTTTAATAAGTGGGTTTGTTTGCGAAGTGCCGATACCTCCATTCTGGTCGCTTGGCATTAGAAAACGAATAAGTGCTAACATATCTTCTCTTTCATCGGCGGGAGATTTCCCCATAAGTTTATCAACCAATTAGTCAATACTTCTCATGCTATCAACCATGGCTTGATTTGGTGTTGTTGCTGGATCTGGGTCATCTGAAACTTTGTATTCTTTCATCATTTCTTTAAGTTTTTCATCTTTAACTTTCTCCTCCCAGAATGGGAGTCCCTGTTTTGCTCCACTTTTATAAACACCTCCTTCATACTCTGGTTGTGGATTTGGCGGTGCTGGTGCTTGCGTCGTTTGTGGTGCTTGCGTCGTTTGTGGTGCTTGCGTCGTTTGTGGTGGCATGGTTTGTGGTGCTGGCGTTGGTATTGGTATTTGTTTTCTTGGCACGCTCGCATCCCTCAATTCTAAATCTTCTAATTTGCTTCATTTGGTCTGGTGTCAATTTACCCCTCACTTCTTCGTAAATTCTCTTATCCAAAATATCATCTGCATCTGCTACGTCTGATATACTAGCACCTTGATTTAGTGCTTGTTTGATGGCCTCTTCCCATCCAACTTTTGGATCGTCATAATTGGAAAGTTTAATTTTCTTTCCAGTCTTCGCTCTCAACGATTTAACAAATCCCTTTAAGTGCCTCTTTTGGGCGCCTTTATCATCAAGTATAGCCAAGTTATTGCCCAGTCCGATTGAATCAAAATTGGGTGCTACTACCATATCGTCTGAGTATGCGATCGGGACTTCAACACTAAGATTTATATCTTTTTCTATACTTGGTGGAATATCTTTTATGCTCTGTGTATTTATTTTTTCTATAAAATTATTAATTGTAGTTTCATTTGCTGGTGCGATAAGAGAATATCCTTTCACACCATCCGCTTTTTCTTGTGATTTAACCATTTTATTAAAACCATCAACGAGTTCCGCATATTGTTTGATGAATGTAGCAGAGTCAACTACTTTATTTACTTTAAATGACGCATCCTTGTCAAGACTGCCCACATTTTTCATGATACCAATCATAGACATCAATGCTTTATCTACATCGCCTATAAATCCGTTATACTTCGCATCTGGAGGTGTTAATTTAATAGTTTTCCAAAACTTCATTACATCCCAAAAAGATACTCCACCGCGTGCCCTCCCCTGTGCTTCTAAGGCCATTCTAGATATATCCGCTTTTGAAAATATTGAGTTGTAATTGTCAAAAATACTCTTAGCAACTTCGGCCGTGGCCAATCCATTACTCGTTAGATAATCACTCATATTGGTGATTCTTTCAAAGTATTGTTTATCGGCAAAGTCTTGGACATTCTTGTCGCCAGACGCATACAATAAATCATGTTCAAAAGCAACTAAATCCAAAGCATCTGCTGGGAGAATGTAAGGAAATTTTCCACGAGTTCTATCATCTAATTGAAGACGGCTTTCCACTCGTGTGCCCCCACCATTATAATTACTTCCCTCTGTATGAATTCGTTCTTCTTCCAACTTAATGAGAGCATCTGGTTGAGCAGACCATGTTCTATATATTTCTTTAAGTGCTTTTCCAAGACCGAGAACTGACATAGTCTCTACGCCTGTTTTAAATGCGCCCCACGCATTTAAAGACGCTATTCCAGTGGCTAATCTGTGCGCATATTCTCTTAATACATAATCCCCTAATCTTTGCTGTCCGCCTGCGATTAAGCGAGGATTAGGCGGAGGCAAACCCTGTGGCGCTTCATTTCTCGCTAGTGTTAGCAAAAGGGTATTGAAAGCATCTGCTCTTCTTCTTCCAAGTAATCCAACATTCATCGCACGTAGTTGTGGATTGTTGGCAATTAATCTCAATATCTGCCCCCACGCTATCCTTCGCACACCATATCGCCCAACACCTGTAGCAAGGTTAAGTAATCTGTTAAGTCTGGGACTCATAATTATCTCCTGAATATTTCTAATAATAGCATTAACAAATCTTTCTACGCTTCGGGGGTCATCACCTATTCGTGGCACAAGCATCTTGTGTTCGTCACCTATCTGTGCTTCTATTAAAGCATCATCTGGGTGTTTTCTCTCCCACTCTTCTCGGTTTTCTTTCCATTCCTTATATTCCTGCTCCGCTTGTGCTCTATCCTCTCTTCTTAATACGCGAGTTTTGTCCGCTTTGCCTTTGTTTTTCATATACGTTAAGCCCTTATCAGTTAATCGTTTTAAGTCTTCTTCTTTATATTCTTGTTTTACCAATTGTGCTATATCACGCTTCATTTGCTGGATATTGTCTTCTATGTGCGCTATATCATATTTATCGGTAGCCATTGCTAATTTTCGCATTTCTATCATTTGTTCGTTCATGGGGGCAGTTCCGTGTTTTCTTTCAAATTCTTTCATATCAACGCCGTCGTCTTGGAGGTGTGTTTTCAGTTCATCGTAATTCATATTTACATAAATACTTCGTTTATTGTCCAACGCGGTAATTCTATCTTTTAAATACTCCATAGTATTTCCCCCTCTTGTTGAAGCATCCAACAATCTATCCGCTCTAAGCCTCTCGCGGGCTTGATTATTGATACCTTCATTAACTTGTTCAGTCCAATCAGCATCTGCGTCTTCCAATAAATACTTATGTTCGCGTCTAATTTCATTATAATACGTAAAAAATGGTTTTTCGTGTGGCATTTTTTTTATCCACTATTATATAACATGGAAAATAAAAAAGAAAAAAGCAAAGACGAACGACAACTTGAAGAGTTGGAACGGCTTGGAAAGGAAATTGACCAAATCCGCATCACTCAGAACTTAGTGAATAGAAACCCCAATATTTTTAGAAAACCTGAAAATATGCTTTACCGCTTACCGCTATCAGATAAGCAACGAGAGGCGATTTATAATAATGTAATTAAAGAAGAAGGTAAAATCGGGAGTTAATTATATAATGGGGCTACGAGAGAAAGCACTATCATTGGGCGCGACAGACTTCGGCGAGAGTAAAGTGAAAGGAAAAAAGTATTATGTCGTCTATAACGGCCGTCGCATCAACTTTGGCGCATCTGGTTATTCAGATTATACCAAACATCAAGACGAAGACAGACGGGAAAGTTATCGTGCCAGACATCAAGCAATTAAAACAAATGATGGAAAGCCCGCATATTTAAACAAAAACCAACCATCATATTGGGCTTATCACTTACTTTGGTAAATTATGGATATTATAATATATGTTATTAACATTGCTATTTGTGTGCTCTGCTATATCGCGGACTGCCTGTGACTTTTACTCTCGGGTAAGCGAAAAAAAGAATGAGAGTTGTGCTTATTGTATAAAGCAAGGTATTGAAACAAAATTTAAATGTGTGTATAAGCCAATGAGTGATTGGTGTATTAGTTTTGAAGAAGCATTGCCCTTAATGTGCTCAAATGATGCTCTGTGGTATAAAATACATTTATATGAATGCTCACTTCTTAGTTGAAGAAGGAGAAGGAAGCACGATGCCAATTAATAAACTAATCAAACCTACATATACATTTGCCTGCTCGCAAGGTAAGTTATTTTAGCGAGTTTTATTAAGCAAATCGTGATGATTGCTATAATTATAGCCATTTGAAATAAGTATTTAATAAGTCGGCTGTCTGTTTTCCTTGTCGTCATACAGCAGTTCCATTCGTTCTCAATTTCATTATCAATCTTTTTTTCT
>WBZZ01003832.1:0-5000 GCA_019918135.1 Paulinella micropora | reverse complement strand
AACCTTCGTCGGTTTTTACAAGGGTTGGACACTTTTTTCTATATGTCTAATGTTGGTTTTACACATTTTAACGGCTTGTTTTATACTTTGCGGTTAGACCTGTCTATCCAACATAAATGATCACACCCCGAAAGGGGGGAAGGGGGGGCGGGTTTCAACGAAGTTGAAACGGGGGGGTTGGGGGGATAATGTGAGAGTAAAAAAATGTAGTGCTTATGTAGTGCTTGTTGAGCACAAAAAGCAGTCCTGTTTCTTTTTGTGTATATGAGCACGGGAGAGGGAGTTTTTATAAAATACCGCTTTCTACCCCCTGTCCAACCCTTAGGTTGGACACGTCCGACCTTAGTTTTTGAAGGTTGGACACTTTTTATTATGTTTTTTTAAGGATTTTATATATTATTACTCTTACTATTAATCTTTTTTTTATCTGTCCAACCTGTCCAACCTTATATAAGAAAAAAAAAAAAAGTATAGTCCCCCCTTTATAGGAGGGGGACAGGGAAAAGTTTTGGAAAAATGAAGCCAAAGGTTGGACAGGGGGCAGGAAGATGAATTTTAATAAATCCCCCTCTGCTCTCTCTCGCAGGTGTCCGACCTTTAATGATGGTAATCCAGTGGAAATCTAATGATTAAACCACAAATGGGGGGATAACACAATGAGAAAACCCAAGTCAATTCAATAAAAATGATTTTAATCAATGGGGACAAACCAATTGATGCTCTCTTCGTTATCTCCCACTTTTTTCATTAAAGCAGAGAGGGAGGGAAAGACAAGAATTTCCTCCCTCCCCCCAACTTGAAGCGAAACGAGAAAGAAAGTTTTCTTTCTCGGGTTCCTCATGGTTCTGTCTAGAGGAACCCAAGCGAAAAGATAATCCTCGCTTCGCTCATTGACATGGCGAGTAAAATACTTGACATCCTTTTGAAAGGCGTCAAAACCATTCACCAAACTAAGCCCAACAAACCCAGCAGACACGCGTGTGAGTTGCATGTCTTCGGCAGGGGCTTTCTTTTCAACCCGCTCCCAAGTCTTCCAGAAACCTACAACCACATTCATTGTCATAAAAAGAAACGATAGACTTAGTGCTTACCAGCAGGGGCAGGGGTAGGGGCGATGTTCATTTCGCCGAGTTGGTCGGCTACTTCATTCGGCTCTCCCATATTCTATTACACACACCAAAAAAGCATGTGTAATAGAAATTCCTTTGAATTAGGGTGGGGTGTTAAACCCCTTGGTTTTGAAAAAAACCAATGTATGTTGATAATGTTGTTTTCTAAGTAAAATCAACATATTTTAAATCAACATTTTACACTAAAGTCTTTTTATTCCGAGTTGCTATCCGCACTCTCGGTTCTGAAGACTCTGTGCATGTTTCTCTTATGTTCTCGTTCGCTATTAATGCTATCGTTTATGTGCTCGTTAATACCATCACTGGAGTATTTGTTAAACGAAGAATTAAACGATAAATGTTCTTTTTCAATACCAACGAGAATTTTATTCATAACAATAGCGGAAAGTTGGCCACGATTGTCATTTTTCCACTTATAGAAATTATCACGTTCTTTGTTTATTTTTTTTTCCAATTTCTTTTTTCTCAAGCGAACAATTCGGTCTTCCTCTACTTCATTATTTTCAATAGTCATTCGTTTTAACATCTCATTGATAGCATCAACTTTTATTATGTCTGTCTGTTTCTTTTCAACGAGACGCGAGATTTCTTTATCAGTTTTTGAAATTCTTTCTTCGCAAGCGATTTTATCCTTATTTAGTCTGTCCTTACAAGGTCTGCGAATTTCGTATTCCTCCAACCAATCTGTTTTAGTTTTGTTTCTACTAGGAATTAAGTCCATTACTGCGACAAAAAAGCGTAATTTTGTCGCAACAAAAAAGCAAAATTCTGCTGAAACCTCTGCGACACTGAAACCCAAAAAATGAAAAAATGTCGCAACAAAAAATGGTAATTTTGTCGCATGGTGGTTTTCACGGAAATAGAATTTCTAGAATATCTCAAATGTATTTGAGATTGGCGGTAATACTTCAAATACCATTTTTTCTATATCATGGGTAGGATTGCGGGAAGAGGAGACTAATGGGTTCGGCGTAGTCATTGAGTTATTAGGTTGCGGGTTCAAGTCTCGCATCTTACCCGCGATTCTTTTGTTTTTTTTCGTCCATATCAAAACACTTCAAATACCATTTTTTTCAACAAATTAGCAGGCATGTGTAAGTATGTGTTATGGTTAGTAAGCATTCTGTTGAAAACTTGGTCGCCAGTTCAAATCTGGTCGATGATATAACATAAAATTTACCGTGTCTTTTTTGCTTTTTTTTTGTGAATATAAGAGCAGTGGGAGTGATAATACCTTCTCCTGTTGCTGTCCGACCTTATTTTTGACTTAGAAAAAAATAGACTTGTCTTATATACACTACGATGTGGAGCGAAGATGACAAGAAGTTTGTTAGGCAGTTAAGAGTTGCTACAACTGAAAGTAAAATTTATGAGGTCGTGTCCAACTTCTACGATAGCGAATTAAAACCAAGTATAGCCTTTCATAATGCTATTATATCTTTATTTAGCACGACTACTAGTGATGAAGAGGTGCTTGAGGCACTAAAGGTGATATATCCTAAATATGCTATCGTGTATCCAAATTTGAATAGTAGAAGGCAAAGACTTTCTGAGGTGAGAAAAAAAGCAATAGAGCCCAACCAAAGTGAAAAAGTATATGAAATGAGCAAACTGGATAAGTATTTTAATCTAAATGAAGACGAGCGGATTGATATCGTTGAGGGATATAAGAAAGACGTCAAAGCCAAAAATGAACAAAAAATACAGATTGATGTCCGTGATGTAATGGCTAAAATGAATGATATGATATTAAGTAATGACCCTTATCTTAAACTGCTTGCTTTGATGATAGCAATTGGAGCAAGGCCTGTGGAAATATTTGATAAAAACACATATGAATTAATACCAGATAAACCGAGTTGGTTGCGAGTGAATAACCTAGCGAAAAAGAGAGAAGGACAAAAAAAGAATTGGACTGAGAGGCCTGTTGTCCTATTTTACTCCCCAGTTTGTAATAGAACAAGTAAATTCAATACGAAACCATTTCAAAAAGAAAAAAGCAGTCATTATCAACAGCGAAGGTGTGCTTGATAAGCAAAAGAACAATGAACTAAACAAGAGAATTATTAAAATCTTTCCTTGGCTATCGGAATACACACAGAAGAGCAGTATGTTGCGAAAACTATATGCTAGTTTGTCGTATAGTAATTTCGCCAATCCGAAATTAGAGAATTTTAACACGTGGGTAAGCAATGTGTTGGGGCACGGCGATATGCTCACTTCATTTAGTTATAGTTGGGTTAATGTGGCCGACCCTGAAGAAATTAAGGCAGAAGGGATTAAAACAGAATTAGAGGAGTTGAGACGAAAAATAGATTTATATTTGAATTTAAATAACACTAATGAAATTGAAAGCAATCTAGATAACGGAGGCGAAAAATGCAAATATCAACCATTAGGTAAAAGTGCTAGTAGAGAGGATAAGTATAAATTGCTTGAGCAGATATGGGGCGATTACGAGGGGCAAATAACAAATACTAAACTACGACAATTAAGCGGGATTGGAGCCGTTATTGTCAATACATTTATTAAAGAGAAGAGGGGCGAAGCGACGAAGAGCGACAGCGAAGAGAGTAAAGAGACGAAGAGTGAAGCGAAAAAAGAAGAGGAAACAAAAGCACCATTAAAAAGAAGTGCTAGAATTAAAAAGAAGGCTAATACTTAACCACAATCAATGGGGGCTCACGATATTTTGCTCTAATATTAGACTCTTGTCTGTAGCAATTAATAGAACAGATTGTGAAAAACTGAACACCATCTACATTATCAATATCAACTGCTATAATAGGAGGGTGCGACTGGAATGTGCGAGACAAACCGCATATATTACAAAATTCTTTTTTATAATCAATCTTGGATGTCTCTGAATAAACAAATGTCCTTATATGTCCAACTATATCACTCGGCAATTCACGTATTATTATCGGCATGATTTTATATTCAACTTATATTATATAACAAAAAATGAATTTGTTTGGTCAAAGCACGAATACACCATCGTCATCATCTACATCGTCATCATCTTCGTTATCAATAGATAATATCAAAGACGCATTACCTACAACGGCCTTCGGAGAATTGAGAACGGCCACTTTATCGCCAGTATTACAAAATGTCTTCACTTATGGTATTAATACTCGTTTCTTTGACAAAACAGAAACAAACGGCGGGGTGGTATCAACTGCTAATTCAATGGCGGTTTTGACTACATCGGCCTCAGGTAATTCAACCGCACAGATTACGACTATAGAGAGAGCAAAATATAGAAGTGGCATGGGCTTGGTTGCTAGATTTTCCGCATTGTTTCCATCATCTACCACCGCGACTACCTTTAATTGCGATATCGGCATAGGCACACCAGCAGACAATTTATGTTTTAGACAATCAAACTCGGGAATGTCTGTTGTCAGAACGGCGGGAAGTGTTGAAAATGTGGTTAGTCAGTATGCTTGGAATGTTGATAAATGTGATAATACGGGAAATTTCCCCGCGATTGATTTTACTAAATTGAATGTGTTTGAAATAGTCGTCCAATATCTGGGTAGCGGTCAAATTACATTCAAAGTTGAAAACCCGCGCACTGGCCGAATGGAACTAATTCATGCGATTAAATACGCGAACACTGCTACCACTCCATCATTGGATCAGGCGGCGTTTGCTGTTTAAACTAACCATTCGGCAAAGATGGGGGTATCACTTTTTCCGAAATTTTTCCAAGATTTTTAGCAACTTTCAGAAAACTTGTGCAAATGAAGGGAAATTCAGTATTTAGTTGCAGAACATAATAAAATGATATTAAAACATGTTTTTATTAATAGTCAACCACTTAGACTTCACCTCCGGAGGTGGACAGAAACCGGTCTGACACCT
>WBZZ01003831.1:25000-38575 GCA_019918135.1 Paulinella micropora | reverse complement strand
CCGGATAGCCGGTAAAAAGTACCTTTTCCTGGTGACAGGTGCACCAGCTTGTTTTTCAGTATTATTTGTCCGGATTGGACCTGATGCCATTTTATTCCTGGTCTGTTGCCGTTTTCCTTTTTGGCTTCACTGAGCTAAATACAACGAGACATCATTCTCATTCTTGAGGACTGTGTTTGGTTGTATTACCGACTTTTTACGAGCTATCGTTGGGGGCATTACATTTGGAGTCCACATCACTAGGGTGATTTCTTTCTGCTTTGCCACACAGGCAACAGAGTGAATTTTCACTGACCTGTCTCACACGGGGACGTCAGACGAAAACAAATACTCCAACACAGCTCCCTCATAACTCTTTCACAAAACAAATAATTTGATTGGTCTCAAGCAGGTGTCTCGTACCCTCTAGCCCAATCAGTATCTGTGTGCTCACAAGGAGACATCAGATACAAACTCTCTGTCGTTCTTGCTGTTCTCACACAGAGACCAAGAAGAAGGAGGTGGACAGAAGAGTGAAGGAACACACACAAAACACAAACAAGCATAGGGACAGGAGCACAACACTCTACCCTTCTAGTTTGTGCATTTATCTGCATTATCTCACACATACGTCAGAGTATTTTTGCAAATCTCTGATCGTTTTCTAAAGGTAGGTCTGAGAACCTATCCGACCGACTGTCGACTTCTCAAGGAGAGCTTTTCTAGCTTCTCTATTACTATCTGTGTGTAGGTCCAAGTGCCTCATACTAGATACAATATAGAAAAGAAGGAGGAGAAAGTAATCTGAGTAAGGAGAACAAGAAATCGGAGAAAGTCTCAAAGACTATTTTTCTCAAACAAAAACAAACATACAAACAGTGTTTCATAGAGGACAGGGAATCTTATCCTACCCTCTCTATTAGTTTCTCTCTTCACTAGTCAATCGACTGAAGGAGGAACAGAACACAAACGAACAAAAACCAAACATAGGAGCTGACACTGTCCTCCTGTTGATCACTACTACGACATCATGTCGACAGAGACCGCCGAAGTGAGTGAATTCTCGGAGGCAGATCAAAGAAGAGAAGAAGAAGAAGCAGGAGGAGGAGGAGGAAGAGGATTGAATGAAGGAGGAGGAGGAGGATTGAATGAAGGAGGAGGAGGAGATGAAGGAGTAGGAGGAGGAGTAGAAGAGGGCTGGGATGATGAAGGAAGATATGGAGGAGACGAAGATGAAGGAGGATTTGAACAAGAAGAGACGGGAGGAGGAGGAGCATATGGTAATCCCTTACCACCTGCCTACACGGGAGGAGGAGGACGAAAAATGATCGACTTGATTCATAGTGATGGAGAGGAGATCACAGTGGAGGAACAACAGTGGGTGCAAGACCACTATGACCTCACTAAAGAAGAGTTTGATAACAAGATGGGGGTAGAGAAGGACACCTATGTGTGGATCCCTCAGGATCAAAGAAGAGAGAAAAGTCGTGCTAAAAAGGATGTCTATATCCTATTATCAAACACAGCACAGCTCCTCGGCAAACTGGTCTCTGATCCAGAAGAGAGAAAGAAGATACAGCATATCAAGTTTGGGGACACACACACCCACCTTGAATTACTCGATGCTATCTTTGGGGTGTACACTCAAACCCTGATTTGGGAACGTACATACGGCCCACGATGTGAGGGTTACCTCCAGTACACAAACCCAAGAGCAACGGCCAGATTCCTCGCGACTGGTCAGGAGGCAGTCGATGTAACAAAAATGAAGACCAATCTGGGTTCGAAAAACTCGAGTGGCATATTTCATTTTTTTACAATGGAAATAAAGGCCTTGGAGGAGGGGAAGGCAGAGATGGAAAAAAGCATTAAGGCAGCAGGAGAAACTCATCCTGTGATTGATGAGTTAGAGAAGACCGACAGAGTTCTGACCAAGATCAGACTGTTGATGGGTGCGTTACTGCACAAGGAGGCATGGAAGAGATGGATTCCTACCAAGGATCACTCTGTCCTTAAATCACTTAGTAACGCACCACCGGTCGCCAACAAGAGCAGGTGTTGACCAATATGTGGAGAAATATAATTTTCTCAGATCTGCTTCTGAATTGGTGGCCTTTATCACTCATGCTCAAAAGCTGGTGATATCTGAGAAGAAGAAGGCGAAAGAGAATGAGGAGTTCGAGAAGACGATGAGACTGGAAAGAATGAAAGCAAAAGTGAGTGGTGCAAAGACACACCCTCCGACATATTTGACCCCACCAGCTCCTGCCCCACCAGCCCCTGCACCCTCGGGCTCAACTACGGTGGTGGTCACAAACACGGAGAAGAAGGACAGACAGAACATCATAAATGCCTTCAAGGGGAAGAAAGGAGGAGTGGCAAGTCTCATGCTATATGCCAAGACGAGCTCAGACAAAGACTCTGATGCTTCGCTTTTGAGCAAGCTCAAAGAGATCAATGCCTGCATGAAGGCTTTTCCTTGCGACGAAACGCAGGAATACGAGGCCCTTGTTACTGTTTTTGACCAATCTCTAGTCTCGGAGGGATTTGATCTGACACAGTACAAGTTTTTGAGAAAGAAGGAGGAGATTAAGAGAAACAATGCAACAGGCCTAGACGCTCAGTGTGAACTGGCGGTGGCCACACTCATTTCATATTTTCAATCTCATGGATACCAGCATCTCTGCACTGGTACTCTCATAGGATTTGAAATCTTTGAGACAGTGGCGATGAGTTTGAGGAGTGCTATTGGCTTGGCGGCGACCCTTACGGAGGTAGTTTCCTCCTATGGGCTATTCTATGGCCGCAAGTCGATCATCCTCTATTTCTTCTCGGCGTTACACACAGTTAACCCGAGTAAGCTTACTCAGCTCATACAACAATGCTCGACGTTTAGCTCAGTGAAGTCCAAGAACTTCCTCGAGACACACGTGTTCGAAAATACGGTTCAAAGCGTTGCTCCGTCAGCACTGTTTCAAGAAGTGATGAGTGCATGCTCAAACATGGACTCGCTCACGGAGGCACATACGGCACAGGCAGGCGGTGTACCTGTTGGCGCACAAGCCACGTACACAAACAGAGTTGCCGGTTGGAAGAGACAGAGAGAGCCAGACCTGAAGACCGCATGTTGGAGGTGGTTCGCGGGCTTGCAGTGTAAGGCACAGATGGAGAACAGAGACTGCTCTTTCAATCATGATAGGCAGAACCCAACAGCAAGGGCAAATTTTCTGAGCAGGACGGAAGGCAAGGAACCGGGCCTTTTCAACATGCTTCAGATTGCCGCTGCGAACGAAGGTTGGTATGCCAATATGTGTGATGATGAGGAGTTACGAGAGGCAATCATTACCTACATGAAGAGGATGAAGGAGAAGAAGGAGGAAAGGGAGAGACAAAAGAACTTAAAGGCCTCTCAAAGAGGACGAGAGGAGGAGCAGGAGCAGGAGGACGAGAAGGAGGAGCAGGAGCAGGAGGACGAGAAGGAGGAGCAGGAGAGGAGGACGAGGAGAAGGAGCAGGAGGAGGACGAGGACGAGGAACATGGAGAGGAGCCTCGAGGTGGCAGGGAACCCCTCAGAGAGGAAGAGGAGGAGGTCGGGGATATACCCCTTATGGAGGGAGAGCTGTTCGAGCTCCAGCCCCCCACCCAGAGGAGGAGGAGGCTCGTGGGCAAGCTCCAACCCGAATTTCGGTCGAGCTCAGGCCTACAACACTGCCTCGGAGACCGATACGTCATCCTACCCGGACACTACTCAAGGTAATCGTTTCGAGGTGGTGGAATGACTGGAGGGGGAAGAAGAGAGGAAGGAGAAGACTGTGAAGTTTAACCCTAAAGTCACAGTGCTTTCTAATGCTGTTGTGCAGACTGGGCCAACGCTTCCTCTATGTGAAAACAAAGATGTGGGTACACAGAGACTGCAGCCCCAAGGTAGTCTCATACCCGTTCATACAGCACGGTTACCAATGATAACTGATGCAAATAGGAAGGCGAGACTTGCGATGGAGGCGAGGAGGCCAATGGCAGACGCATCGCCTCGGCCAAGCAAACAACCACGAACAGACTCAATGTCTACGGTCGCGGCGGGTGGCGAGCAAAAAGACAAAGTGTGTACTCAAGTACCACAAGACAATGTCGCTCAAATAGTAAACGCACCAGTACCGCAGAATAATAACAATGTTAATGAGGTGAAGCAGGAGGAGAAGAAGGAGGAGTTGAAAAACTTAGAGACAAGACTCCAAAATTTGGAACGTAAAGTTCTTGTTCTCGCAGCCAATATACACAGGCCCGATGCTCTGTGTTATACGGAACTTTATTGTGAAACATTGAAGACAATATTAAAAGTTGGTAATGATACGATGGCGAATATTAATATTGTCGGCCGGAAGTTTTTTAATCGATACCGGGACTGGGTGGACGGAAATATGAAAAAGTCAACGGGCACTCTCAAAGGAGTGAGCAGCCGGACGGATATCACGGGAATCATCACACTGACCTTTAAATTGAAATCCGCACGAGTATACCGTATGGACCTCTATGTCGTCCCCGGTTACCACGGGTCGATATTACTATCGTATGACCAATTGGCGACGATAGGGGCTGTGATTGATTGCGCCGCACGGCGAGTGATATATGGAGTAAAAAGAGGAGAAAAGAACGATATTGATCCCTTCAACGCTACTGACTCTTATGAGGCTTATGAGCTGAGTCTAGCGACGGATCACAAAAAGATGGCCATCGCACATGAGGCACTTGAGGTGTACGTTCACCCCCATGTCGTAAGACCGGATGAACTGTCCTGGACCGACAATTGGGAATCCCAAGTGTGCACTGTCACATTTCCGACATGCCATTGGGACAAAAAGTCTATTGATGACTTACTCGAGAAGCGAAAGGAGGAGATTATATGTGTCGCACAAAGAAGCCCGTCGTTGGCGAGATTCGCGGAAGGAGTAGGAACAGATGTCCATATTACTAACGGATACTGTTTCCATGCGAAAGTAGGAGAAGAAAAAAGGGAGGCGTTTGTACCAAGGAGAACGGGGCGAATCCCGGATACTCCACCAGAAACTATTAAAAGTTTTATTACTGATTTCTGGGGTGACGAGCCCACGTGGCCGCGTTCACTGTCTGAAGTGAAGAAATGCTTACGGACTTTATTCGAAAATAATAAGCCGTATACTATTATCCTGCCATATAATGAGAAGGCGATATGGGCGCAGGAAATAAGGGACCGGCTTATTGATCATCCTATACCGGTACCCTCTCGCAAGCAACAGCTAGTGGTGGCTTGTCGTATGGGAACTCGTGAGCAGAGCAGTGCATACAAGCGGAAGCTCAGAGACCTCGACAAGTTGAAATTGATACCGCAAGCATTCACATGCTTTGATGGTTTTTACACCCGTAAAGCTCCTTTGCAATACGCGAGACTCATTGACATGCTGGTGGAGCTCGGTAAAGATGATGAGCCACACGGTCACGTATGAAAGACGGGCCTAGATGATGTCTCGGAAGAGGACTTAGGCTTGGAGGAGGACAGAGAACCCCTCAAGCAACATAAGCAGATGTCTGATGAAGATTTTCAAGAGGCGGCGCGGAAAATATTGGAAGAAGGAGTAGGCACGGAGAAGGAGAAGGAGCTTTTAAAAGCCAAATTAGAGGCGAACAAGGAAATTTTTGACCCTCCACATGCAGGTGGTGTCAAGCCTGAAGATTTCACTGCGGTTATTTACAAAATACCGGGTGCGGAGCCGTCACCGGCACCACGAAGGGCGAATTTGAGTATACATGAGGCGAAGATAGCGGAGGAGCTAGCAAGACAGCTGCTCAATGAGGACTTTATTGAGAGATCAACATCTCCAATAGTCTCACAACCGAGAATAGTGCCGAAGCCAGGAGGAGAATGGCGCCTGACAGTTAACTATGCTCGTGTTAACAAGGTGCTGGAGGAAGAGAGAAATCCTCTCCCGACATTAGAAGAAGGAAGGAGAGTACTGCGGAATGCAAAATTCTATTCGATCATTGGCCTTAAGAATGGCTTCTGGCAGATACCACTGGAGGAAAAGTCCAGATGGCTGACGGCGTTTGTGGTGGGTATGGAAATATACCAATGGAAAGTGCTTCCGATGGGCCTCAAGCAAGCCCCAGGACTTTTCCAGAAGGCGATGCAGAAGATGTTGAGCAGTCAGTACGATGATTTGTCTGACGGTGGCTTTATGAGAAGGCGGGGACAGAAGGCGGGAGAATATGCATTTTGCTATATCGATGACATTATCGTATACTCTAACACAATGGAGGAGCATATCGATTATTTGTCCGATATATTCAGGCGCATCGGAGCTTTTGGCCTGAAGTGCAATCTAAAGAAGTGTCAACTTGCCAAGACGAGTGTGACATACTTAGGGTACGAGATCTCCCATAATCGAGTCTCGATATCCAAAGGGAAGAGGGAGGAGATTATGAATCGACCGATACCGAAGAACCGCACTGAATTGCACTCATTCCTTGCGATGGCGCAATACTATAGCCAGTTTATACCCGATTGGGGTGCAACACGGGCTAAAGTGGAGAAAATGATAGATTTTGGAGACTTTGAGAAGTGGGACGAAGAGGCTTTGCAAGCGTTTCATGCGCTCAAAGATCTCATTTACAAAGACCCGAAAGACGGAGGACTGGTGTTAACGATGCCCGACTTTACGAAACAATTCGTAGTCGATACAGACGCATCTAAGTTTGCGATTGGGGCTGTATTACAACAAGAGGATGAGGAGAAGAAATTACGCCCAATCATGTTTATTAGTAGGAAGTTGTGTGCGGCGGAGAGAAACTATTGCACAAGGCAAAGAGAGGCGTTAGCGGTAGTATGGGCCCTCAAGAGGCTCAGAGAGTATTTGTGGGGAGGACCTCAATTTACTGTCAGAACTGATCATCATAACCTGTTATGGTTGATGAATCATGAACAGACTGGACGGCTGGCGCGGTGGCAAGCGTTCTTGTCTTGTTTTGATTTTACAATGGTCCATCTACCGGGAAAGCGAAATGTGGTCGCTGATAGCCTCTCTAGGCTAGAGTTTAACTCAGAAGTATCGGCGTTGGTGTCCACGGTGGAGATGGAAGACTTGTCCACTGACAAGGTGTATGAGGTCAGCCACATTGAGGCAATGGAGATGGCGAGTGGAGTCCGATATGACCGCACAGGTCTACGGTACAGTCCACAAGGCCCGGATCACGGGATATGTTGTGAGCTACATACCCAGGAGGACGCTGAGTGGTCCTATGAGGTATATGAGAATGCGAAGGCGAACATAAGAGAGGAAGAGAAGACGCAGGAAGTTTATGCGGAGCCTCCTCAAGAGCGGAGAAGTGACCTAGACGATGACCCGGAAAGAATCGGGGTACGGCTAGAAGATGGTACTATCCATATAGCCTCGCCTACCGCATGGAGGCAACAACAGGCTCAAGATCCGGAGTTTAAAGAACTGATACAGTTATATCAGAACCCGGATGAGCTACGGATGACGAAAGCGATCAAAGATCAGATGAAGGAGATGGGATGGAGAGATGGTCTACTGTGGTACAAGGGCCTTCACGGTCGCTATGCGTCACAGCCGGACAAATGGACCCTTTGGGTACCGGAGAGTCTGAGACGATTTATATTTGTCGCAGCCCACAATTGCCCACTTTTGGCGCATCCGGGTCGACAACGATCTCATATGTTCGTAGCGAGGCGATTCTGGTGGAAGAAGATGAAGGAGGAGATAGATCAGGCGGTGGATGCATGCATCCCGTGCAAGATAAACAAAACACCACTGAAGGCAAATTTCGGCCTGATTGGCGAATTTCCTCTTCATGCGGGGATGTTTGAGTTTATACACATTGATCATGTGGGACCTTTCCCAGAATCGAAGGATGGTTACAAATACCTCCTTACGGCTATTGACAGAGCCACCAACTATGTGTGGATCATCCCTGTCAAAGACGTTACCGGCAAGACGACGGCCGAGGCGCTGATCGATAGGATCATCTCACAGATCGGAGTACCAAGAAAGATATGTTCTGATCGAGGCTCGGACTTTAATAACGAGGTCATCGACAAACTATTTAAGTATTACGGGATGAAATGGCAATATGTTAGTACTGCCTATAACCCGCGAGCAAATGGGAAAATCGAGCGGGTACACAGACCCCTCAAAGCCTCGCTAAAGATGTATTGCACGAAGAAGGAGAATCAAAGAGCATGGGTCGAGGCAGCACCATCATTTGCGTTTGCAATGAACTGTCTACCCTCTACGGCGTTAGGAGGCTCGAAGAGCTCAATCTCGCCATATCAGTTAGTATATGGGCGTGGGCCTGATATCCCGACTTCGCTCCTTCACCCAAAAGACACTTGGGCGGATGCGGATGAGTTGTTTGGGATGAGACTTAGAGTGAAGATGGAGGCGGAACAAATAGTCAGGGCGCATAGAGAGGCGGAGCGCCGAAAGACTGATGCTGAAGGGGTGCGACAAGCGCACTTGGATCAGATCAAGTTCCAGGTCGGGGATATTGTACTATTGTACCATCCTCAAGTCCCGAAGGGAGTCAGCTCTAAGCTGTTCACTCACTGGAAAGGACCTTATCAGATTATGGAACAGACGGGACCTCTGAACTACAAGATCAGGGGTAGAGGGAAGGTGCAAATTGTGAATGTAAGAAGGCTGATTAAGTATGATCCCTTCTTACTGGAAGATGAATCCGTTGAGGAGGCGTTAAAACGGATGAAGGATGATTTCAAAGAGGTGCCGCCCATCCACAAGGAGGCTGGCATAGACCAAGACGATGCTTATCGGGCACCGATAGCTGAGAAGGAGGAGAGTGAGGTGGACAGTAAGGAGAAGACTGACCGCATAAGCGCGGTGGGGACTCAGTCCAAGTCTCCGCGAGAGCATAGCGGAAAGAAGGAGAAGATCACAGAGGCGCAGCTAAGGAGAGCGCGGAATGATCTTATCAACGACCAACCGAGGAAGGCGATGAGGTCGATGAGATCAAAGGACGTCCACCAGGAGGAGGAGGGGACGGACACTGACCCAAACGCGGGCAACGTTGAGATTGTCCATGAGCGATGGAAGGAAGGCGATGCGATAGCAACCATCGCATGGGTGAAAGATGTTTTCTATCTGATGAGACCAGCGGAACAACATGTCGCTGATGACACTCTCTCAGACTTATACTTGATGCGGGTCGTGGCGGTCCCACGACAGATGCGTGTCACACGGACACTCAAAATATCATCAGCCGCAAAGATAGTAAAACCGATACTCCAGTTCTGGAGAAGTATGGACCCGGTTGAGGATCCAAAGGCAAGACATTATCTGCCAGTATATAAAGACGCAAAAAGTCTCGAGACATGGGATGATACAATTACTCCCAGAGACAAGGATTACACTGCGTGGACCATTCAGACACTGCCAAGAGGAGTGCTTGATGTCCCTTTTGAATTATCGTTGGGCGGAATCCCTAATAAGATCTGGGACATTCTCGAACAGTCAAAGTTCGATCTGACTTTTGTTGGTGGTCCTCCACCAGGCAAAGAAATCCGCGCCAGACGACGAAGGCAGTGACAAAGAAACTATTTTTCTTTATGCGTCTCAAATAAACTGATTGATTGCCCACGGCGTATCATGATTTGATCATGCATCATCAGTTATCAATATGAATATTAAAAAGACTCAGTGATATAACTTGGCATTCGACCGCAACATACGAGTGCGAAAGGTCGATCGACGATGATACTACACCGTATACGGGGATCGCTAGTGTATTGAGCGATGGTGTTCCCGGGCATGACCCTTTCCAAGTCCTGGGATGATGTTCTCGAAAATGAAATGTCCTCTGAAACTTTCATTAAATTATTTTTTACGATAGATTATATACTGTCGTACCTGAGCACGGTCAATCTCTACTTGTGTCGGTATATCGCAGGGTCGGGTACATACACCTCGACTTCGGATATAGCTATTAGGACTGGCCCCCTAATACTATATCATAGGATATCCGCCTGAAACAAGGGTATGTCATTCAAAAAGACAATGTACTTACGATCTCCCTGTGAATCATAATAATAATAATGATAATAATAATAAGAAGAAGGAGATCAAAGGGGGAATCGTACTACAGCACCACGTTGCTTGTATTTTTTATTAATAGTACGTTTGTTCTTGACATACTGCCGAAGAAAAAAAAAAAAAAGAAATTGAGGGGAAGGAGTTCAAAATTTACAAGAAAGGCTAGAGAATCCGCTTTGACGTGCCGTATGAGGATATATTTATCGTCTTTTAGCGTCTATCCGTGGGTCGATGCGCTGTGTGGCATGACTCCATAGCGCATACTATTTGCAGAAAGAAATCAGAAGGTGTATGACGAAAATGCTATTTCCGTCATAAAATCGGGAGGGGGTACTGTAGGCATCACCCCCCGGATAGCCGGTAAAAAATACCTTTTCCTGGTGACAGGTGCACCAGCTTGTTTTTCAGTATTATTTGTCCGGATTGGACCTGATGCCATTTTATTCCTGGTCTGTTGCCGTTTTCCTTTTTGGATTCACTGAGCTAATATAACGAGACATCATTCTCATTCTTGAGGACTGTGTTTGGTTGTATTACCGACTTTTTACGAGCTATCGTTGGGGGCATTACAAGATAGATAGATAGTTGGATAGATCATAGTAGATAGATAGATAGACAGATAGACAGATAGATAGATAGATAGATAGATAGATAGATAGATAGATAGATAGATAGATAGATCATAGTAGATACTATGATAGATAGATCATAGTAGATACTATGATAGATAGATCATAGTGTCTATGTGCCTGGCGTTGCCATGTGGCAACATTTGTTGCCATGTGGCAACAATTTTTCAGTACTAATTTTTAAAAATTCTCACGACTAAACCGTGGCTGTTTTCATGAATAAACCGCTAGAAAACTGTTGGAAAAGTCCCTAACAAGCGCGTCGTAAAATTTCTCGACAAAACTTTTAGTTGAAGTTTTTTTTTTTTCTATTGAAGGGTGACCCCTCCCAGTGCACTTTTTCCACGTAAATTCACCACATAACGATTTTTTTTTTGGAAAAGATGGAGGTGGGAGACACCCTTTCAGTCCCTGTTGTGCGCTTGGGGAGGGCTTGGGCAAAAAAGAAATTTGGCGATCCCACCTTTAAGGACATTGTGGCTTTGGGGGTGTTGACAGAAAAAGAAACAAAAAACCAAAAAGCTTTAACCACGCTGCGTTTTGATGGCAAGGATTATTACTTCTTCACGAAGCATTTGAAGCCAGAGCCTGGGCAGGCAGGGTCGAGTTTGAAGTTCATGAATGCAGAGGAGAAAGAGGTGGAGATGGAGGTTTCGGAGGATGAAGAAGAAGAACAGGAGGAACAGGAGGAGGAACAAAAACAGCAACAGAATCTGGATGAGGCGGGTGAGGAAAAAGAGGAGAAGGAGGAGGGAGGTGAGGATGAGGCTGTTCCCTTTCTTAACCCCAGCCCCTATACAGCCCAGCAAGTGGAGGAGGAGAAACAAAATGTGTTGGAGAAGGGCTTTGACTGGAAAGTGGGTCCCCAGGCAGTGGACTGGGGAGCAGATCGTCCTCGCCACAAGGCAAAGTCTACGATGGAAGAGAAGTTTGACATCTCCCCCCTCGCGTCCCCCCTCCTCTTTCTTTGCCATTTCGTTTTGTTTTTCTTATTCCAGTTTGCATCCATACCCCATACACTTTTTTTACATGTGTCTGGTTTTTTATGAATATTATTATGTCGTTGCAGAGAAATAATGTAATGAAAATTAATTTCAACTCCCTTTGTTTTTGTTTTTTTTTGTCATCATGGTGTCCGCTTTCGTGCAAAATTTTGCGTGATTGCCAAAATTCTTTTATTTTATTTTTTTGTTTTTCCGGTTTGTAGACACTTTCTTCATTTTTTCTCCATGTCGGCTTTAACATCCATCCTTCAGCTCACCAACCAGGAGCTTGCAAAACAACAAAATAATGGTTTAGCAAAAGCATTGTCCACTGAGGAGTTCTGGCTTTTTTGGGGCTGCTGGTACGCATTTCCATTGCAGACAGGGGTCGAAGAAGGTCGCACTGGGCCCCCAAGGAGGGTGAGGGGACGGATGGCTTGCCAGGAGATGGTTTTGGTGAGTATATGGCGCTGAATCGCTTCGACACCATTTTGAAATGTCTACGTACTGGCCCCCCTGCAACTGATGATGATCCTTTTTTGCCAATTCGAGCATTCGCTGAAGCTGTTGACGCCAAGGCAAGGGCTGCAATCGTTCCTGGGGGGGGGGGGGGGGTAATTACTATCGATGAGAGCATGGGTCAATATACAGGGGAAGGTATGCCTGGCCAAATGTGTGTCCCCCGTAAGCCAATCCCTGTTGGAAGGGAATATCATACAGCGTGCGATGTCGAAACGGGGGTCTGTATCGCCATGGAAATAGTGGAGGGTAAGGACAGAGATAAACACAAGGAGTTCGCCAAAGAGTTTGGAGTCACGACGGCCACTACCCTTCGTTTATCCAAGCCGTGGTGGGGAACAGGTCGCATTTTCATCGGCGATTCTTGGTTCGCTTCTTGCAAAACAGCAGTCGAGATGAAGAAAAGGGGGGTCGATTTTGTTGGAATGGTGAAGACTGCTCATGTGGGCTTTCCTGTGCGGCTTCTACACAGTAGAAGGGGGGGGGGGTGGGGAAGGGCGATTTAGCTTCTGCAACATGCGAAAAGGAGGGGGTGAAGCTATTGGCAGTCAACCAAAACGACCACAACCAGCAGCAAATTATTGCTACCTGCTCCACTACCTTGCCTGGAAAGCCTCGTAATGCTCGTTTTAGTCAGTCTGTGCCCCGTGTCCCCAGGTGCGAGGCTGTGGCCCTTTATTATTCTGCTTTTAATGCGCTTGATATGTTTAATTCCGCACGCCACGGGTCAAACTCTCTCAATTTGTCTTTTATTTTGAATGACTGGAAGAAGGTCGATTTTATGATTTTGATGGACTTCATTATCACCAACGCTTACAAACATTATTGTTTTTTTAGCCAGTCGTCCTTGGCCAACCTCAACATGACGAAGGGGTATTTCAAATCTGTGCTTGCTGCAGCCCTCCTCAGGCAAGGTGCACCCCCTGATTCCCAACCCCCCAATGCCCTCGCTTCTGACCCCCATGCCCCTGCCCAACCTATCATCCCAAAATGCATGGAACTTCGTAGGTACCCCCTAGTAATCATGTCGGACAAAGCAAAAAAGAAACAGGAGGCAGGTAGAGCATATAATGATATCATAGAGAGGCCCAAAAGGCGTAGGTGTCGTGTTTGTTTGTATGCCTCTTCTGTCAGCAAGTCGTCTTACACGAGCTATTACTGTGGCACCTGTGGCCCCGACATGCCCCTGCGTAGCGGTGAAGGCAGAACGTGTCATGCCTGGCATAAACAAAACGGCAAACCAGCAAAAAAAAAGCAGCGGACTTGATTTTCGAGGCCTTGAAGTAGCCTACTTGTTTGTTGCCACGTGGCAACCAGTGCTTTTCAGACTAGGTGCCGGTGTTCTCCAGAAATTAATGCAGCCGCCTC
>WBZZ01003831.1:12500-17500 GCA_019918135.1 Paulinella micropora | reverse complement strand
GCTCTCTTAAGTTGTGCTCATATGTAGCATATGAAGTACCTGTATTTTGGAACAAAGCCTGAAATTTGCGCGTGGATTTCCGAGTTTTGGATGGAATTTATGTGGGTAAGGATATGTAGGAGGGATATATGTGTAAGGATAAAGAAATGAGGGGGAGAGAAGCATGAAACAGAAGTGATGGGTAGGATGTAGGCAGACCTTTTCATATGGAAATGACATATTGTAAAGTGGATGCGTACGATAGAAGAACACCGGGAACCGAAAGTGGAACCATAAAGCACACACCAGACAATACAGCCACCCCATGAGTGCAAAATCAAGAGGGACATGTGGGGCACGGGTTGTGGAATGGATGTAAGAGTTGTGGAAAACAACAGTTGGAGAAAAGTCAAGCGCAGGAGATAGAAAATTTTTGGGGAAAAAGTATAGTAGGTGTGGTATGGGGAAAGGGGGTGGGGTGAAGTATGGAACCTTGTATGGGCAGGAAGGCAGCAAAAAGGCTGAAAATGCTGATAGCGAGCATACTTTGGGTTGTGGAGGCAGGCAAGAAGGGGGCGGGCAGAAACACGTGTGCTAGCGAGAATTTTTGTTCTGGGTTAGCGGAAATTTAGTTCTGGGGAGATTTGTTACCTTTTTGTTGGGGTCGGAAAAAGGGGTGGGGGGGGGGGAGGAAGCGGGAAAGAGGTGAAAGGTGGCACTACGATTGTAAAAAATGGGCAGGTGTTGTAAGGGAGAGTGTTTGCGATATGTAGAAAACTATAGAGATCATAAAAATGTATGTATGTATGTATGTATGTATGTATGTATGTATGTATGAATGTATGTATGTAGTGACCTTATATACAGACGGGGCACCTAAGCGCTCACACCGTCTGTTTTAGGGACGATTTGAAAACTATACAAAGCTACTATAAAAGTGATGGTGGGATACAGATATCTTTAGTATTAGTAAATAGGAAGGTTGGGTGTAGGTGGGATATGGGAGAAAAGGGAAAGAGTCGGAAGGGGAAAAAATGGTGAGAGAGCGGGTTGCGCCGGTGTGAGTCTAGCCGCTATGGTGGCGAACGGAGTTGATGACTTCTTGGTGGATGGAAAGAGGGTTGCGTTGAGGGAAGTGATGGTTTTGATGTTGAATGCAGAAGTGGTAGAAGTTGCGGGAGAGAAGGTTGAGGAAGTTGGGGTTGTGTTGGTGTTTGAAATAGAGAGCTAGCATGACGTGGATGACTTGCTCCATGAATTGCTTTTCACGGGAGAGTTTGAGAAATTGTATGCTGTGGTGTTGAGAATGTTGGCTGAGATGTGGGGTGCTAGTGCTGATCGGATGTCCGGGTATGGGTTGAATTGGATGGCTTTGTACTGGGCGCTGAGCTCTTTAGCAAAATTATCAACGTAGTAGTGTCCGGTTATACTTGATTTGTACGTAAAGGAAAGGGAGCGGTGTTGTCGTTCGATTTCCACTTTGAGCTCGGGGTGAGGGTAGATGCCTTGAATTTAGGCATGTTGTAGAGAGCGTAAATTGTAACGTTGTTGCGGTACATGAGAGATGCGAGAAAGTTGATCGGTGAAGGTGGGGTATTGAAAAAGGAAAAGCGTAGTGGGCGAGTATGGTTGCGGTGTCTGTTGAAGTCGGGGTTGTTGAGAGAAAGGATATCATCCAAGAAGCGTTCTGTAAGGGCGAAGGCGTGGATAAGGGGGATGTGGTAGAGATTAATGAGTTGAAGGAAGAAGTCGAATTCGTACATGAAAAGGAAATTGTCGGCCAGATGTACACCGTCCTTGACTCCCTTAGGGATGCCGATGAATTGCTGTGGACGAGTTCGCCGAAAGTGATGAAAGAGTTCTGGATTTGAAAGATGAGAAAGTCGATGAATTTGTCTGCGTCGAGGAGGACGTCGTAGGCTTCTTGGCTAGGGGGAGGGCGTGAACACCAGACGGGAGGTTTGTATGAATGTGTTTGTTGAAGGAGAAGTAGAGGGTGTGTGGATCAATCGATGTTGAATTTGAGAAGGTAGGTGGCTCGGATGTAGTTGGATAAGCGATTGATGAGTTGTGATTGTGGAACGGAAGTATAGAGTTGAAAAGTCAAGTGTGCATAGAGGAGCTCGTTGGCCCGGAGGTTTGTTTTGGTTGAGTTGTTCGACCACGTGTTTCACCATTTCTGAGTTGTTGATGATCCAGATAGGTAGAGGTGGGAGGTTGTTGATTTCGAAGAGAGAGAATTCCATAGTAGTGTGCCTATGGGTTCGAGTGCGCCGAAGCCGAGGTTGAGGAGAACACCGGCGTCGCGCATGGAGCAAACTCTGCAGCTGGTTATGAACCGTTGGTCTTTTGGAGGAACTTTGTGCGCTTTGAAAGGGAAATAGATGTAGGGGAGTGTTTTGCAGTGTTGTTGGTTGAAGTATATGCCGTTTTATTTGTAGAAGTCTTGGTGGCGTTGGACAACTGATTCGATGGTCCGTTCGGGTCGCAGAGTGAATGTAGTAGGGATAGGAGGAGGAGGAGGAGGAGCAGCAGCAACAGCAGCCGCAGGCGCAGGGAGTGGTGGAGGAGCGGGATGGATGGGAGGTTGAGGGAGATTTGGTGGGAAAATTGAAATGGCGGGTGGGACGGGTGGAGGGGGAGGTAGGGGTGGTATGGGTGGAAGGAGGGGTGCATTGTGGGTGGTGGAAGTGGGGGTGATGGAGGAGGTGGTACGGGAAATGGTGGGGGTATTTCCGGTAGAGAAAGAGGGACCGGTAGAGAGGGAGGTGGAGCGTTGGGTGGTTGTTGTTGTTGTGGTTGTTGTTGTTGTTGTTGTTGTTGTTGTTGTTGTTGTTTGTTGTTGTTGTTTGTTGTTGTTGTTGTTGTTGTTGTTGTTGTTATTGTCGTTGTTGTTGTAGTTGTGGGTTGTTATTGTTGTTATTGTCGTTGTTGTCGAAGGAGTAAGGTAGAGGAGGGAGTTGGTCCTGACCGGGTAGTGATTCGTGTAGAAGGAATTGTAGGTAGAGTTTCTTGCAGAAGATGCAGTAGTTGTTGTAAGCTTTGTCGCAGTAGGTGATGACGAAGTGTTGGTGGAACCAGTGGAGTTCTGTTTTGGCAGCATCAGAGAGAGATGGTAAGGTTGGTTTTGGGTCGTTGTTGGAGTTGGAGTATAAGATTGTTGACGACTTCAGAGAGCAAAGGGTTGAATGATGTTTGGGGGACGTGGAATTTGTTGGAGAGTTGGCTAAGGAAGTGTTCGTGTTGTACGTGGTGGAGTAGGGGCTTGTTGAATGGAGGGCGCCACTTGGAGGAGTTGATGGGTCCGCCGGCGAGATGGAGTTTAGCACCAAGTTGCATTGCTTTGATGAGCTCTGGATTGTTGACGATTTGCACGTCGGTGGTGCGTACGTGATGCTAGAAGGGGTGAATGTATTGTTGGAAAAGTGGAGTGTCGCCTAGGCAGGGTTTGTTGAGTATGGTTTGGATGGATTCGTGAGAGGCGGTGGCAACGGCTTCGTGATTGTGGAAGGTTAGCGCGGCGATGGGAGAGCAGTTGAAGCGGATGGATAGGTGGTGTTTGTTGAGGTATTCGATGATATTGAGTGGTAGTGAAAGTTGATGCAGATGGTTGTTGAAGAGAGGATGCGGTCGTCGAAGAGAGGGATGGTGATGTTGAGTGATGTGCGGGTTTTGTTTTGTTTTGTTTGGGAGGAAAGAGGGTTCGAGGTGATGTTGTAAAATCGGGCGTAGGGTTGAGATGGGAAAGGGTTGGTTAGCGTCGAAGATTGTATCGTTGGAGTTGAGGAGGGTTAGGTACATGTTGTATAAGTTGTAGTGGGAGATAGTATGGAGGTGTGTGTCGACGATAGATAGAGGTTGGCGTTGTAGTAGTTGGAAGACGTAGTTGAGACGATGGCTGTAGTCGCGTCCAAGGTGCAGGTGTCGGTGGTGGGGGAGGAGTAGAGAGTGGTCGTTGAGTTCGTAGACTTCATGTGGTCCGAGGTGGTTGAGAGTGGAGTTGAGCCCGGAAGGGTTTTTGATTGGATGGTGGAGTGTGTTGAGGGTTAGAATCCAGAAGTTTTCGCGGGGGTGTGCTTGTTTGTTGAAGTGTTGGAGTTGTTTGTTGGAGTGCTTGGCATAGAGTTGTGGGTTTTTCTTGATGGGTTTGACGGTGGCGGGAAGTTGTTCGAGTACCAGAACTTTCCAGGTGTGCCAAGGGAGGTTTGATCGAGCTGCGATGTTGCAGAAATAGTCGTGATGTTGATGGTTGGATTGGTGTGTAAGATGATGAGGTGGATGAGTAAGATGAGGGAGAGTTGGTGTAGAAGAGGGTGTAGTGAAGAAGTCGAATGTTGCGAAGGTGTGCTAGATATCGGCAGGTAGTTATGTATGGTGATACCGACATATCGCTGCCATGTGATTACGTTGAAGAGAAGGTAGATGATTCTTTCGCTGCCTCGGCAGAAAGGAGCAGGGTCTCGGTTGAGGCTTAGGAGGTGTAGAATAATTTGTCGTGCGTTAAGATTGATGTTAGGAGGAGAGGTGGTGGTCCATGAACGCCAGGAGGTGACAGTTCGATGGGTAGTCTAATTGGTTGGGGAATTGGGAGGGGAAGAGTGTGCATTGGTTGATTGGAGTATCTTCGCACATGTTCGCGAGTTGAAAGTCTATAAGATGACCACAGGGGCGTGGTACGAGGGAGAAGGAGTAAAGATGAGGTTGCTGTGAGGTCAGATTGATTATTGTTCAATGTTTAAGGGGTTGTAGTAGAAGAAATAAAAGTGATGGATAAACATATTTGGGTGGTATATGAATGTGTGATATGTGTGGATATACCTGTATTGCGGGGCATGGTGGAAAGGGTGTGGAAAGCATGAGAGTATGTTTGAGATTGGTCTGATGTACCTGGCTTTGAAGTTCGTCTATGCGTCATAAACATAGGACATACAAAGTACGAACATCTTTCGTCACCCTGTCGATACGGTATACGTAGTTATGCAGGTATGTAGATTGGCAGAATATGTAGTCACATAGGGTGA
>WBZZ01003831.1:0-10000 GCA_019918135.1 Paulinella micropora | reverse complement strand
CCGGCAGGATGGAGGAGGATGGGAGCTTGCGCTACCACATGGCGCGTAACACCAAGTTCAAGATTGAAATCCTGTTCCTGGACGAGACATTGCGCGTGACTCGCGGGCAGTGGGGAAATGTGACGATTGCGACTCGCACGCCTGCAGTGCCGCGGGACTGTCGAAGTTAATAGTATAAGCATAGTCACTGAAGAGGTAATGTTAGTATACTAATATATACTACGTGAGACTGATTTAATTTTTCAAAATTAATATTCAGTCACTGACTGTGAGCTTCAGAACTGTAGGCGCAGATAGGTAAATATGCGACCTTTTCTTATACTCCTATACACACTGAGTGATGTCATGATAGAAGAGCTATATTTTGTTAAGATGTAGTTATATCCCTTTTTATTTATATACTTTTGAGCCGGTTGAAAACGATAATATTACGATTCATAACCGGTACTGCTTTTTTAAGCAGTATAATATTATCGTTAGGGGTGACACTGGGAAATGCCTCTTTTTCCTTTTTGTTGCTTGGCTCTGACATCCTCCTACATTTTCCGCCATACTGGTTTCCTCTCTTTGTAGAGGAGGAAGATTAGGTTATTTTCAGAGTGCTGTGGAATTGGAAGGATAAATACCCCGGCTTACATTAGATAATATCTTTTGCTTATAACCGACAAAAGTGGAGTCCCAGCCTAGATTTTTATATCCTCCAAATTTCACTGATCAGCAATTTGAAAAATAGCCACTCCCCTAAGCAAAGTGTAATGCCCCCAACGATAGCTCGTAAAAAGTCGGTAATACAACCAAACACAGTCCTCAAGAATGAGAATGATGTCTCGTTATATTAGCTCAGTGAAGCCAAAAAGGAAAACGGCAACAGACCAGGAATAAAATGGCATCAGGTCCAATCCGGACAAATAATACTGAAAAACAAGCTGGTGCACCTGTCACCAGGAAAAGGTATTTTTTACCGGCTATCCGGGGGGTGATGCCTACAGTACCCCCTCCCGATTTTATGACGGAAATAGCATTTTCGTCATACACCTTCTGATTTCTTTCTGCAAATAGTATGCGCTATGGAGTCATGCCACACAGCGCATCGACCCACGGATAGACGCTAAAAGACGATAAATATATCCTCATACGGCACGTCAAAGCGGATTCTCTAGCCTTTCTTGTAAATTTTGAACTCCTTCCCCTCAGTTTCTTTTTTTTTTTTTTTCTTCGGCAGTATGTCAAGAACAAACGTACTATTAATAAAAAATACAAGCAACGTGGTGCTGTAGTACGATTCCCCCTTTGATCTCCTTCTTCTTATTAGTATTATCATTATTATTATTATGATTCACAGGGAGATCGTAAGTACATTGTCTTTTTGAATGACATACCCTTGTTTCAGGCGGATATCCTATGATATAGTATTAGGGGGCCAGTCCTAATAGCTATATCCGAAGTCGAGGTGTATGTACCCGACCCTGCGATATACCCACACAAGTAGAGATTGACCGTGCTCAGGTACGACAGTATATAATCTATCGTAAAAAATAATTTAATGAAAGTTTCAGAGGACATTTCATTTTCGAGAACATCATCCCAGGACTTAGAGGGTAGACAGTTCATTGCAAACGCAAATGATGGTGCTGCCTCGACCCATGCTCTTTGATTCTCCTTCTTCGTGCAATACATCTTTAGCGAGGCTTTGAGGGGTCTGTGTACCCGCTCGATTTTCCCATTTGCTCGCGGGTTATAGGCAGTACTAACATATTGCCATTTCATCCCGTAATACTTAGATAGTTTGTCGATGACCTCGTTATTAAAGTCCGAGCATCGATCAGAACATATCTTTCTTGGTACTCCGATCTGTGAGATGATCCTATCGATCAGCGCCTCTGCCGTCGTCTTGCCAGTAACGTCTTTGACAGGGATGATCCACACATAGTTGGTGGCTCTGTCAATACCCGTAAGGAGGTATTTGTAACCATCCTTCGATTCTGGGAAAGGTCCCACATGATCAATGTGTATAAACTCAAACATCCCCGCATGAAGAGGAAATTCGCCAATCAGGCCGAAATTTGCCTTCAGTGGTGTTTTGTTTATCTTGCACGGGATGCATGCATCCACCGCCTGATCTATCTCCTCCTTCATCTTCTTCCACCAGAATCGCCTCGCTACGAACATATGAGATCGTTGTCGACCCGGATGCGCCAAAAGTGGGCAATTGTGGGCTGCGACAAATATAAATCGTCTCAGACTCTCCGGTACCCAAAGGGTCCATTTGTCCGGCTGTGATGCATAGCGACCGTGAAGGCCCTTGTACCACAGTAGACCATCTCTCCATCCCATCTCCTTCATCTGATCTTTGATCGCTTTCGTCATCCGTAGCTCATCCGGGTTCTGATATAACTGTATCAGTTCTTTAAACTCCGGATCTTGAGCCTGTTATTGCCTCCATGCGGTAGGCGAGGCTATATGGATAGTACCATCTTCTAGCCGTATCCCGATTCTTTCCGAGTCATCGTCTAGGTCACTTCTCCGCTCTTGAGGAGGCTCCGCATAAACTTCCTGCGTCTCCTCTTCCTCTCTTATGTTCGCCTTCGCATTCTCATATACCTCATAGGACCACTCAGCGTCCTCCTGGGTATGTAGCTCACAACATATCCCGTGATCCGGGCCTTGTGGACTGTACCGTAGACCTGTGCGGTCATATCGGACTCCACTCGCCATCTCCATCGCCTCAATGTGGCTGACCTCATACACCTTGTCAGTGGACAAGTCTTCCATCTCCACCGTGGACACCAACGCCGATACTTCTGAGTTAAACTCTAGCCTAGAGAGGCTATCAGCGACCACATTTCGCGTTCCCGGTAGATGGACCATTGTAAAATCGAAACAAGACAAGAACGCTTGCCACCGCGCCAGCCGTCCAGTCTGTTCATGATTCATCAACCATAACAGGTTATGATGATCAGTTCTGACAGTAAATTGAGGTCCTCCCCACAAATACTCTCTGAGCCTCTTGAGGGCCCATACTACCGCTAACGCCTCTCTTCGCCTTGTGCAATAGTTTCTCTCCGCCGCACACAACTTCCTACTAATAAACATGATTGGGCGTAATTTCTTCTCCTCATCCTCTTGTTGTAATACAGCCCCAATCGCAAACTTAGATGCGTCTGTATCGACTACGAATTGTTTCGTAAAGTCGGGCATCGTTAACACCAGTCCTCCGTCTTTCGGGTCTTTGTAAATGAGATCTTTGAGCGCATGAAACGCTTGCAAAGCCTCTTCGTCCCACTTCTCAAAGTCTCCAAAATCTATCATTTTCTCCACTTTAGCCCGTGTTGCACCCCAATCGGGTATAAACTGGCTATAGTATTGCGCCATCGCAAGGAATGAGTGCAATTCAGTGCGGTTCTTCGGTATCGGTCGATTCATAATCTCCTCTTCTCTTTGGATATCGAGACTCGATTATGGGAGATCTCGTACCCTAAGTATGTCACACTCGTCTTGGCAAGTTGACACTTCTTTAGATTGCACTTCAGGCCAAAAGCTCCGATGCGCCTGAATATATCGGACAAATGATCGATATGCTCCTCCATTGTGTTAGAGTATACGATAATGTCATCGATATAGCAAAATGCATATTCTCCCGCCTTCTGTCCCCGCCTTCTCATAAAGCCACCGTCAGACAAATCATCGTACTGACTGCTCAACATCTTCTGCATCGCCTTCTGGAAAAGTCCTGGGGCTTGCTTGAGGCCCATCGGAAGCACTTTCCATTGGTATATTTCCATACCCACCACAAACGCCGTCAGCCATCTGGACTTTTCCTCCAGTGGTATCTGCCAGAAGCCATTCTTAAGGCCAATGATCGAATAGAATTTTGCATTCCGCAGTACTCTCCTTCCTTCTTCTAATGTCGGGAGAGGATTTCTCTCTTCCTCCAGCACCTTGTTAACACGAGCATAGTTAACTGTCAGGCGCCATTCTCCTCCTGGCTTCGGCACTATTCTCGGTTGTGAGACTATTGGAGATGTTGATCTCTCAATAAAGTCCTCATTGAGCAGCTGTCTTGCTAGCTCCTCCGCTATCTTCGCCTCATGTATACTCAAATTCGCCCTTCGTGGTGCCGGTGACGGCTCCGCACCCGGTATTTTGTAAATAACCGCAGTGAAATCTTCAGGCTTGACACCACCTGCATGTGGAGGGTCAAAAATTTCCTTGTTCGCCTCTAATTTGGCTTTTAAAAGCTCCTTCTCCTTCTCCGTGCCTACTCCTTCTTCCAATATTTTCCGCGCCGCCTCTTGAAAATCTTCATCAGACATCTGCTTATGTTGCTTGAGGGGTTCTCTGTCCTCCTCCAAGCCTAAGTCCTCTTCCGAGACATCATCTAGGCCCGTCCTTTCATACGTGACCGTGTGGCTCATCATCTTTACCGAGCTCCACCAGCATGTCAATGAGTCTCGCGTATTGCAAAGGAGCTTTACGGGTGTAAAAACCATCAAAGCATGTGAATGCTTGCGGTATCAATTTCAACTTGTCGAGGTCTCTGAGCTTCCGCTTGTATGCACTGCTCTGCTCACGAGTTCCCATACGACAAGCCACCACTAGCTGTTGCTTGCGAGAGGGTACCGGTATAGGATGATCAATAAGCCGGTCCCTTATTTCCTGCGCCCATATCGCCTTCTCATTATATGGCAGGATAATAGTATACGGCTTATTATTTTCGAATAAAGTCCGTAAGCATTTCTTCACTTCAGACAGTGAACGCGGCCACGTGGGCTCGTCACCCCAGAAATCAGTAATAAAACTTTTAATAGTTTCTGGTGGAGTATCCGGGATTCGCCCCGTTCTCCTTGGTACAAACGCCTCCCTTTTTTCTTCTCCTACTTTCGCATGGAAACAGTATCCGTTAGTAATATGGACATCTGTTCCTACTCCTTCCGCGAATCTCGCCAACGACGGGCTTCTTTGTGCGACACATATAATCTCCTCCTTTCGCTTCTCGATTAAGTCATCAATAGACTTTTTGTCCCAATGGCATGTCGGAACTGTGACAGTGCACACTTGGGATTCCCAATTGTCGGTCCAGGACAGCTCATCCGGTCTTACGACATGGGGGTGAACGTACACCTCAAGTGCCTCATATGCGATGGCCATCTTTTTGTGATCCGTCGCTAGACTCAGCTCATAAGCCTCATAAGAGTCAGTAGCGTTGAAGGGATCAATATCGTTCTTTTCTCCTCTTTTTACTCCATATATCACTCGCCGTGCGGCGCAATCAATCACAGCCCCCATCGTCGCCAATTGGTCATACGATAGTAATATCGACCCGTGGTAACCGGGGACGACATAGAGGTCCATACGGTATACTCGTGCGGATTTCAATTTAAAGGTCAGTGTGATGATTCCCGTGATATCCGTCCGGCTGCTCACTCCTTTGAGAGTGCCCGTTGACTTTTTCATATTTCCGTCCACCCAGTCCCGGTATCGATTAAAAAACTTCCGGCCGACAATATTAATATTCGCCATCGTATCATTACCAACTTTTAATATTGTCTTCAATGTTTCACAATAAAGTTCCGTATAACACAGAGCATCGGGCCTGTGTATATTGGCTGCGAGAACAAGAACTTTACGTTCCAAATTTTGGAGTCTTGTCTCTAAGTTTTTCAACTCCTCCTTCTTCTCCTCCTGCTTCACCTCATTAACATTGTTATTATTCTGCGGTACTGTTGCGTTTACTATTTGAGCGACATTGTCTTGTGGTACTTGAGTACACACTTTGTCTTTTTGCTCGCCACCCGCCGCGACCGTAGACATTGAGTCTGTTCGTGGTTGTTTGCTTGGCCGAGGCGATGCGTCTGCCATTGGCCTCCTCGCCTCCATCGCAAGTCTCGCCTTCCTATTTGCATCAGTTATCATTGGTAACCGTGCTGTATGAACGGGTATGAGACTACCTTGGGGCTGCAGTCTCTGTGTACCCACATCTTTGTTTTCACATAGAGGAAGCGTTGGCCCAGTCTGCACAACAGCATTAGAAAGCACTGTGACTTTAGGGTTAAACTTCACAGTCTTCTCCTTCCTCTCTTCTTCCCCCTCCAGTCATTCCACCACCTCGAAACGATTACCTTGAGTAGTGTCCGGGTAGGATGACGTATCGGTCTCCGAGGCAGTGTTGTAGGCCTGAGCTCGACCGAAATTCGGGTTGGAGCTTGCGCATGAGCCTCCTCCTCCTCTTGGTGGGGGGGCTGGAGCTCGAACAGCTCTCCCTCCATAAGGGGTATATCCCCGACCTCCTCCTCTTCCTCTCTGAGGGGTTCCCTGCCACCTCGAGGCTCCTCTCCATGTTCCTCGTCCTCGTCCTCCTCCTCCTCCTCCTCGTCGTCCTCCTGCTCCTGCTCCTCCTTCTCGTCCTCTTTGAGAGGCCTTTAAGTTCTTTTGTCTCTCCCTTTCCTCCTTCTTCTCCTTCATCCTCTTCATGTAGGTAATGATTGCCTCTCGTAACTCCTCATCATCACACATATTGGCATACCAACCTTCGTTCACAGCGGCAATCTGAAGCATATTGAAAAGGCCCGGTTCCTTGCCTTCCGTCCTGCTCAGAAAATTTGCCCTTGCTGTTGGGTTCTGCCTATCATGATTGAAAGAGCAGTCTCTGTTCTCCATCTGTGCCTTACACTGCAAGCCCGCGAACCACCTCCAACATGCGGTCTTCAGGTCTGGCTCTCTCTCTGTCTCTTCCAACCGGCAACTCTGTTTGTGTACGTGGCTTGTGCGCCAATAGGTACACCGCCTGCCTGTGCCGTATGTGCCTCCGTGAGCGAGTCCATGTTTGAGCACGGCCCCGCCCACCGGCCCCGCCCGCCGGCCAAGTACGGTAGCGCAGACATTTGACCGCGGCCCCGCAACCCGATGGGCGGGCTCGCGCCGCAGTCCGCTGTGCCTCCGGCCGGCGGAGCCCCCGCTGCGGCCCCCACCCGCGTGGTGGTAGGCGCAGGCGGCGGCGGTGATACGGCCATGGTTCTGGGCTTCGCGGCGACCAAACGCAGCCAGCCCGAGCGGGCCGGCGAGCTAGCGGGGCGTTGGGTGGTCCTGGCGGCGGGCTACGAGCTAGCCGAGTACCGGGCCGCGCTCGCCAGGGGCTGCTACACGCGCGAGGGGGTCTGTGTGCGCGGCGGCATGGGGCCGGAGGCTCTAGCCCAGTACCTGGGCTTTGTGCTGGCGGGCGCGGCGCCGGGCCTGCCGGGCACGCTGCGCCTCAAGCCCCACACCCACGCGGAGCTGGTCCACGCCCTGACCCACGACTTTGCAGGCCTGCTACCACCGGGGCACCGGGGGCAGCAGGCCGCGGAGCAGGCGCTCGCCCGGCCCGACTTCAAGTACCAAACCCTGCTGGAAGAATCGGAGGCCTTGTCCCACGCGCAGGGCACAGAGCTCCTAGTGTTTGCGAGCCCCGGCCGGGCGGCGGACCGGGGGGCCGGCCGGGCGCTGCGCCAGCTGCTGCGGGCGTGCCTGCAGTCCTACCGGCCCGTCCGGGAGGTGTGGTTGTTGGACGCGGGGGGGGACCTGGTGGACGAGCGCGTGGGCGGCCGGGACGTGGCCGTGCGCAGTGCGTTCGAGACCTTGTGCCGCGAGTGCGCGAGCGGGGGTGCCCCGGCCCCCGCCTTCCGGTTGCGGCACGCCATCTTTGGCCTAGGCGTAGATGCACACGCCGCGCCGACCCTCGTGGCCGCCAACCTCTTTGCTTACCACGACCGCTTTGGCCACGCCCTGGGCTACTTCGACCAGGAACTCGCGGCCGAGTTCTATACCGCGTGCCAGACGCGCCCCGAGCTCCGGCCCTTGTTACAGCCCGGGCGGGCGTTGGGCGCCTGGACGGCGGCCTACGAAATGCTGCACCCGGGGTCGGCGGGCGAGGCCGCGGCCGCCGAGCGCAAGCAGTGGTGGCAGGCGCTGCGGCCCGGCCAGGCCGGCGGGCCCACGGACGCGCAGCTGTGGCTCTACTCCGAACTCTTTATTCGCTGGCGCCCGGAGTTCCAAGCACTAGAAGCCAGGGCCGCCCGGCAGCGCGCCGCCCAGCCCCGCGCCGCCGTCCAGGAACCGTTGGGCATCGCGGCGTGCCTGCCGCCGGTCGCCGAGCACCCGTCCGGGCGCGCCGCGGGGGGGCTGCCGCCGGTCGCCGAGCACCCGTCCGGGCGCGCCGTGGGGGCTGCCGCCGGTCCCCGAGCACCCGCCCGGGGACGATGATGCCTCCTCGGCCCTGGCGGAGTTAGCGCGTGATCTGGCCACGCAGGACCCCACCCGGCGCCACATGGTCTGCAGCCTGCTGGCCGCCTGCTACGTCATTGACTTTGTCTGCACACGGCCCGCGCCCGCCCGGTAGCCACCCCAGCCCGGCCAGTCCCAAGCGGGCGGCCGGGCACGGGGACTCCCCCTGCTCCGGGGCTCGGGGTCCGGCGGCTTCCTCCCCTCCCCCCCCCCCCCCCTGCGTGCTCAGGTAGATAAAAAGCGGCTCTCTCTCTCTCTCTCTCTCTCTCTCTCTCTCTCTCTCTCGGACACAGACCTCCTCCGGCGCCCCCCGGCCGCCAGCACGGGGGGGGGCTAGGTCCTCCCCCGGGCCAGGCCCTGAAGTACCCACACTGTTTAATCAAGAAGAGGCCGAACTGTGCGGACGGCCGCTAGCGCTACGGTGGGTGGCTAGTCAGAGCCTTCGTCTTCTTCTGCCTGCCAGTGAGCCTGCTCGTGCAGGCACGGCAAGTGCCCCGGCTCACCCCCGTGCCCTGGCTGGCCACCGGCGGACGGACACAGTGACTCCAGACCCGCGCGGACTTCGGCTAGGCTTATCTGGGCCTGGTCCAGTGTGTTGAGCACCTCCCGGAGGCACGCTAGCCCTTGCCGCCAGTGCTGTCTGTCCCGTTCCAGGCGCGCACTGAGCCCGAGCAGGCGTTCCAGCTCACGCCGCGACCGCTCGGCCTCCTGGTCCCGGACCAGCTGGTGCTGGGCGTTCTCCACCGCGCCCAGGAGCGAGCAGGCTAGGTACCACAACAGCAACAGCGCGAGCGGCCCGCACAGCACAGACGCTAGCGCGGGGACCGTGTCGGGCAGCCCCAGCCCGGCTAGCAGAACTTCCCACTTCGGGAGCATCCTTTGTGCCTCCGACCGCGACTCCGTGCGGTCGCCGACGCCGTTCTGACCCCCGGCCGCGCTGGCCCACGGCCGGGCAGGCCCGGGGGGCGCACGGAGGGGTGCGTGCCAGCGGGCCCGCTGGCGCGAGGCGGAAGAGGGGGGCGCAGGGGGGGGGGGGGGGGAAAGAAGACTCTCCTCCGCCCTGCCGTGTGTCCGGCGCCGCCTCCCCTCCCCCCTGCCCACCCCCGGCCACGCCCGCGACGTTGTGGGTGGCACAATTGACGCTGTGCCTGTTACCCGCGTTGGCCATGTTCAAGAAGCGCAAAGACAAGTCCAAGAGGTGGCCTAGGCCCCCACCCGACTATCCCGCCTGGCCGGCCGGCCCGAGGCCCGAAGACGCGGCCTGGCAGCTCTGGCGCGCAGGACCCTGGCGCGAATAGACGCGGGCGCGCCAGCCAGGGAAGGGGCCGCGGGCCGGCCGCCCCCCCCCCCCGGCACGCGCGCTGCCGGCCCCGGACGGGGGGGGGGGGGGGGCGGGTGCGTGGCTGGCGGTGGCAGGCGGCTCGGGGGAGAGAGGCAGCGTGGGCCGGCTACCTCGGTGGCCGCGCGCAGGAGGGAACCGGACGGGGCTCTCCTCTTCGCGGGGCACTCGTCCCTCCTCTGGCCTCCTGCAGCAGGCCTAGGTTCGGGGCAGGGACAGCACTCGCGGCGGACCAAGACCCCCCGAGCCCCGTCCTGGCACCTGCTAGTTCTCCCTGCCAAGCGTCAGAGCGTCTGGCTTTTTTGTCGAGGATTTCCTTTCTTGCGCGCTTGCCTTAGCTTAAGCACGTCTGGCTTTAATAAAAAGAATTCATTTCTTTACACTGGCTTGGCTTCCCCCGCC
>WBZZ01003830.1:0-25072 GCA_019918135.1 Paulinella micropora | reverse complement strand
TTTCATGCGCGCTCAAAGATCTCATTTACAAAGACCCGAAAGACGGAGGACTGGTGTTAACGATGCCCGACTTTACGAAACAATTCGTAGTCGATACAGACGCATCTAAGTTTGCGATTGGGGCTGTATTACAACAAGAGGATGAGGAGAAGAAATTACGCCCAATCATGTTTATTAGTAGGAAGTTGTGTGCGGCGGAGAGAAACTATTGCACAAGGCAAAGAGAGGCGTTGGCGGTAGTATGGGCCCTCAAGAGGCTCAGAGAGTATTTGTGGGGAGGACCTCAATTTACTGTCAGAACTGATCATCATAACCTGTTATGGTTGATGAATCATGAACAGACAGGACGGCTGGCGCGGTGGCAAGCGTTCTTGTCTTGTTTCGATTTTACAATGGTCCATCTACCGGAAAGCGAAATGTGGTCGCTGATAGCCTCTCTAGGCTAGAGTTTAACTCAGAAGTATCGGCGTTGGTGTCCACGGTGGAGATGGAAGACTTGTCCACTGACAAGGTGTATGAGGTCAGCCACATTGAGGCGATGGAGATGGCGAGTGGAGTCCGATATGACCGCACAGGTCTACGGTACAGTCCACAAGGCCCGGATCACGGGATATGTTGTGAGCTACATACCCAGGAGGACGCTGAGTGGTCCTATGAGGTATATGAGAATGCGAAGGCGAACATAAGAGAGGAAGAGGAGACGCAGGAAGTTTATGCGGAGCCTCCTCAAGAGCGGAGAAGTGACCTAGACGATGACCCGGAAAGAATCGGGGTACGGCTAGAAGATGGTACTATCCATATAGCCTCGCCTACCGCATGGAGGCAACAACAGGCTCAAGATCCGGAGTTTAAAGAACTGATACAGTTATATCAGAACCGGATGAGCTACGGATGACGAAAGCGATCAAAGATCAGATGAAGGAGATGGGATGGAGAGATGGTCTACTGTGGTACAAGGGCCTTCACGGTCGCTATGCGTCACAGCCGGACAAATGGACCCTTTGGGTACCGGAGAGTCTGAGACGATTTATATTTGTCGCAGCCCACAATTGCCCACTTTTGGCGCATCCGGGTCGACAACGAACTCATATGTTCGCAGCGAGGCGATTCTGGTGGAAGAAGATGAAGGAGGAGATAGATCAGGCGGTGGATGCATGCATCCCGTGCAAGATAAACAAAACACCACTGAAGGCAAATTTCGGCCTGATTGGGGAATTTCCTCTTCATGCGGGGATGTTTGAGTTTATACACATTGATCATGTGGGACCTTTCCCAGAATCGAAGGATGGTTACAAATACCTCCTTACGGCTATTGACAGAGCCACCAACTATGTGTGGATCATCCCTGTCAAAGACGTTACCGGCAAGACGACGGCCGAGGCGCTGATCGATAGGATCATCTCACAGATCGGAGTACCAAGAAAGATATGTTCTGATCGAGGCTCGGACTTTAATAACGAGGTCATCGACAAACTATCTAAGTATTACGGGATGAAATGGCAATATGTTACTGCCTATAACCCGCGAGCAAATGGGAAAATCGAGCGGGTACACAGACCCCTCAAAGCCTCGCTAAAGATGTATTGCACGAAGAAGGAGAATCAAAGAGCATGGGTCGAGGCAGCACCATCATTTGCGTTTGCAATGAACTGTCTACCCTCTACGGCATTAGGAGGCTCGAAGCGCTCAATCTCGCCATATCAGTTAGTATATGGGCGTGAGCCTGATATCCCGACTTCGCTCCTTCACCCAAAAGACACTTGGGCGGATGCGGATGAGTTGTTTGGGATGAGACTTAGAGTGAAGATGGAGGCGGAACAAATAGTCAGGGCGCATAGAGAGGCGGAGCGCCGAAAGACTGATGCTGAAGGGGTGCGACAAGCGCACTTGGATCAGATCAAGTTCCAGGTCGGGGATATTGTACTATTGTACCATCCTCAAGTCCCGAAGGGAGTCAGCTCTAAGCTGTTCACTCACTGGAAAGGACCTTATCAGATTATGGAACAGACGGGACCTCTGAATTACAAGATCAGGGGTAGAGGGAAGGTGCAAATTGTGAATGTAAGAAGGCTGATTAAGTATGATCCCTTCTTACTGGAAGATGAATCCGTTGAGGAGGCGTTAAAACGGATGAAGGATGATTTCAAAGAGGTGCCGCCCATCCACAAGGAGGCTGGCATAGACCAAGACGATGCTTATCGGGCACCGATAGCTGAGAAGGAGGAGAGTGAGGTGGACAGCAAGGAGAAGACTGACCGCATAAGCGCGGTGGGGACTCAGTCCAAGTCTCCGCGAGAGCATAGCGGAAAGAAGGAGAAGATCACAGAGGCGCAGCTAAGGAGAGCGCGGAATGATCTTATCAACGACCAACCGAGGAAGGCGATGAGGTCGATGAGATCAAAGGACGTCCACCAGGAGGAGGAGGGACGGACACTGACCCAAACGCGGGCAACGTTGAGATTGTCCATGAGCGATGGAAGGAAGGCGATGCGATAGCAACCATCGCATGGGTGAAAGATGCTTTCTATCTGATGAGACCAGCGGAACAACATGTCGCTGATGACACTCTCTCAGACTTATACTTGATGCGGGTCGTGGCGGTCCCACGACAGATGCGTGTCACACGGACACTCAAAATATCATCAGCCGCAAAGATAGTACAACCGATACTCCAGTTCTGGAGAAGTATGGACCCGGTTGAGGTTCCAAAGGCAAGACATTATCTGCCAGTATATAAAGACGCAAAAAGTCTCGAGACATGGGATGATACAATTACTCCCAGAGACAAGGATTACACTGCGTGGACCATTCAGACACTGCCAAGAGGAGTGCTTGATGTCCCTTTTGAATTATCGTTGGGCGGAATCCCTAATAAGATCTGGGACATTCTCGAACAGTCAAAGTTCGATCTGACTTTTGTTGGTGGTCCTCCACCAGGCAAAGAAATCCGCGCCAGACGACGAAGGCAGTGACAAAGAAACTATTTTTCTTTATGCGTCTCAAATAAACTGATTGATTGCCCACGGCGTATCATGATTTGATCATGCATCATCAGTTATCAATATGAATATTAAAAAGACTCAGTGATATAACTTGGCATTCGATCGCAACATACGAGTGCGAAAGGTCGATCGACGATGATACTACACCGTATACGGGGATCGCTAGTGTATTGAGCGATGGTGTTCCCGGGTATGACCCTTTCCAAGTCCTGGGATGATGTTCTCGAAAATGAAATGTTCTCTGAAACTGTTTCATTAAATTATTTTTTACGATAGATTATATACTGTCGTACCTGAGCACGGTCAATCTCTACTTGTGTCGGTATATCGCAGGGTCGGGTACATACACCTCGACTTCGGATATAGCTATTAGGACTGGCCCCCTAATACTATATCATAGGATATCCGCCTTATACAAGGGTATGTCATTAAAAAAGACAATGTACTTACGATCTCCCTGTGAATAATAATAATGATAATGATAATGATAAGAAGAAGGAGATCAAAGGGGGAATCGTACTACAGCACCACGTTGCTTGTATTTTTTATTAATAGTACGTTTGTTCTTGACATACTGCCGAAAAAAAAAAAAAAAAAAGAAATTGAGGGGAAGGAGTTCAAAATTTACAAGAAAGGCTAGAGAATCCGCTTTGACGTGCCGTATGAGAATATATTTATCGTCTTTTAGCATCTATCCGTGGGTCGATGCGCTGTGTGGCATGACTCCATAGCGCATACTATTTGCAGAAAGAAATCAGAAGGTGTATGACGAAAATGCTATTTCCGTCATAAAATCGGGAGGGGGTACTGTAGGCATCACCCCCCGGATAGCCGGTAAAAAGTACCTTTTCCTGGTGACAGGTGCACCAGCTTGTTTTTCAGTATTATTTGTCCGGATTGGACCTGATGCCATTTTATTCCTGGTCTGTTGCCGTTTTCCTTTTTTGGCTTCACTGAGCTAATACAACGAGACATCATTCTCATTCTTGAGGACTGTGTTTGGTTGTATTACCAACTTTTTTTCGAGCTAATATCGTTGGGGGCATTACATTATACACAAAAGCATAGACGAGTTTTGTAATTGGGCATTTGGCAATCAACACAAGGACTTCACATTCATAGCACATAATGCGAGGGGTTATGATTGTCAATTCGTGCTAAAGTGATGAATAGAAAAAGGCATTTCACCATTTGTCATATATCAAGGGGGTAAGATTATGATGATGGCTGTGGGTAAGATTAGATTTATTGATAGTCTTTCTTTCGTAACTATGCCTCTATCTGATTTCCCTGAAACTTTTGGTTTAGATGAATTAAAGAAAGGATTTTTCCCTCACTTCTTCAATACTGAGGCAAATCAAAATTATGTAGGGGCAATATCAGACAAGGACTATTACTGCTACAACACATTTTCAAAACATAAACGACAAGAATTTCTGAAATGGTATGAAGAACAGAAGGACAAATTGTTTGATTTCAAAAAAGAAATGGAAGCATACTGTCATAGTGATGTGGATATATTGAGAAGGGGGTGTATGAAATTTAGAGAGGGCTTTCTAGAATTTCATTCCAATGCACAACTATCGCATCTACCTGTATGGCATTATGTAAAGCAATCTATATGCCGACAGATAGCATAGCATACCAACACACAGAACAGACAAAGCAAAAACGAGCCGTATGTGTGTGGAGTGGCTATCATACAGAGAGAAGAAAGACAATACAACCATACAGCACGGATTAAATGGAAAAGAAAAAATGATATATTTAAAAGGTGCAGGTAAAGCATACTTAGACGGATATGACCCGAAGACAAAAACGGCATATGAGTTTCACGGGTGCTACTGGCACGGCTGTCCTGAGTGTTATGACGGCAATCAAATTAATAAAGAGCAATCTGTTAATAAGACATTTGGACAATTATACAAGGAAACAAAACGACGGGAAACTTTAATAAAGCAACACGAGGAAGTGAATAATTTAATAACAATATGGGGTTGTAAGTGGAACAGAATAAGAGTAAAGCAGGAATTCAAAAGGAACATAGAAGAGACATTAATGGAGCAAGAGACAATTAACCCACGACACGCGATGTTTGGGGGAAGGGCAAATGCTCTATCTTTATATGAGGGCAATGAATGAACAACAATACGCCAGATACATAGACATATGCTCCCTCTATCCGTCTGTTATGTTTTATGACCCCTACCCTCTCGGACATCATAAAGTAATTAAGGCAGACAAGGCATTACAAATGTTAAATCAAAAGACAGCATTTGGATTAGCCAAAGTTAAAATGATTCCGCCGAGGGGACTAATTCACCCTGTCCTACCCTGTCAAGATAGAAGAAAGATGATGTATTATTTATGTAATAAGTGTGGAAAGGAAAACTTACAGGACAAATGCCAGCACGACGACACAGAGAGGGCACTCACAGGCACTTGGGCAACACCACTCATTTATAAAGCAATGGAAAAAGGTTTTATAATATCATTAAAGTTTATGAGGTGTGGCACTGGGAACAACCAACAACAACCCTATTCAAAGACTACATAAGAACCTTTCTACAAGTAAAGCAAGAGGCAAGTGGCTACCCGTCAAATGTGGAAACGCAGGAACAAAAAGACAATTACATAAAGGACTATGAGGAAAAGATGGGTATTAAGTTGGACAAAAGCAAAATAGAAAAGAATGAAGGAAGGAGGGCAGTCGCAAAGTTATGTCTGAATTCTCTGTGGGGAAAGTTTGGACAACAAAGCTACAAGACACAGACGACAATCGTCAGGAGTGAGGCAGAATTATACAAAATACTAAATGACAAAGACATAAACGAAATCTCAATCAATATGATAAATAAAGAATGCCTTGAACTATCCTACAATCTACACCCCGAAAAAGTGTCAGACCCTTACAACACAAACATATGTGTGGCTTTATTCACAACAGCACACGCACAAATGAAATTGTATAATATGATGGATAGATTGGGAGACAGGGTATTATATCACGACACAGACAGCATAATATATTCAGTGGATGAAAAACAAGGACAGACAACAATACTGACTGGTGACTTATTAGGACAATGGACAGACGAACTAATAGACAAAAAGACAAAAGTAAGCAGAAAGATAACTACATTTGTGGGCTCGGGGCCTACGTCCTACGGCTACATACTAAACGACGGCACAACAAAAATGAAACTGAAAGGCTTTTCTATGAACTACGACACTTGCAGGAAACTGAACTTGGTAAATATGTTTAGTGTGATAAGTAATGGTCTTGGAATAAAGGACGAAGAACTATCAAAAAAAAGCATATGAGGAATTAGAAGCATTATTGGAGACAGAAGGAGAAAAGCACATAGCAAAGAATGTGGCTGAGAATGGAAATGTAGCAATACACAACCACAGCAAAATTACGAGGAACAAAAAAGACAAAACGATTACCTCCGAACATTTGAAAAAGATATTCTCATTTACTTACACAAAAAGAGTAATACAGCCGATTAAAGAGAACCATATCTCTACACTGCCTTACGGATTTTAAAGGCAAAAGTAAAAAGGTAATTAATTTTTTTCAATAAAATCTTTTTACCAGTCTATATAGACCCATGACCACCCTCACCAGACTATGCAAGAAGTTTGAAAAACTTTCAATTGAAACAAAAAATGAAACCTTCACATTGAAAGATATTCAAAAGGTAATTCAAGACCAAATAAAGGAAATTGAGAATAGTAATTCATCAAAACCAAAGGATACTTTTCCATTTGGTAAATATCGCGGGAAGAAAATTCAAGATGTAGCGGTTATTGAAAAGCCATATTTGGAATGGGTTATCCGTCAGCCGTGGTTTGAGAAATTTACAGACATTAAAAGTGAAGTAAAAAAATATTTGTAATGATATTGTGCTAAAAGATTTTTTTAAAATCTTTGTATATATAAGATGACTGACCTGAGCACCAAACAGGACTACTTAAATGAAATTGAAAAATGGAACCTTGATGGCGATGTCAAAAAGCCAACAACTAAATGGACTAAACCTGACATTGTTTCTTTCTATGAGCAATACAAACCCCATGGTATAGCGGATAATGTAGAAGTCATTCTTCCTTCAACTTCTACATTACAAAATGTAATTGACAAAGAAGAGAGCACTCCTTTTACAGCGACTGATTTAAAAGAGACTGGAATTACCGAAATAAAGGCTAATGTAGGTGAAGAGATAGCGAATGCTACAGACGAAGGATGTATAGAAACTCCTTGTAAAGAGTGTAAGAAAAAAATGAGTTATCAGTTTCAATCGATGATGATAAATTTTGTGATGTAGCATGCGTACTTTCATTTCTAGAAAAAAAATGAATGAAGTTAGAAAAAATAATTTTATCAAGTATTTTAAAAAGTGATATTTGAAAGACAGCCCTACGGGTCGTTTTCAAACATCGTCTTCAATTTATTTTTTCCGATGTTTGAGAGTAAGTGAGAGTGCGACAGCACGAAGCGCAACTCTCAAATATCACGGGTCTTCTAACCAAGTAAAAGCATACTGAATACTTATAGTCTGATTTGTAGTAGCCTGTGCTGTTATAGTTAGCCTTTCGCTTGGCAACATATCATCTAAACCATAATCCTTAAAATCTATGCTTGAGCATCATTCGTATTAAGAAATACAACGGCAATAGTATTTCCACCAGCAATAGTTGCGGTAGTATCAAATGAAACCAGACTTGTATTAGTATTGTGCTATTCATAGACAGCACCAGTAAGGGTAGCATTTTTTATTACTTTAATGATTACACCAGATTTACCATCTGTATTTAAGACATTTAGCCGTCTAAGATACACTATACTATAATTAGCAATAGTATTTTCAATAATATTAACATTATTCCTCATAGTAAAAGCATGAGTTGCTACATTCGTCGTATTTGCTGTTCTTTCATAAATAAATGGAATACCTCTTATGATCGGTTCGTTCAATGAAGCACCCAACACTGGCAATTCTAAGGTTTTGGATTTGTGGATTAGCACCAACGGATAACGAAGCCAAGAGTGGTAAAGTAGTATTATTAAGAGATGTAGCAGTTTGCTGTTAGCATATCGTATAGCATGGACTAGTTGAAATAGCCCCGTGTTTGGATTTTCAATATAAAATGATATCTGACCGAAACCTAAGTATTGATATTTAATCTGAAATACATTACCCTTACTGAAATCAATGGCTGGTAAGTAATCTGTTCCATCTGCTTTATCTACATTCCATTGACTTTGTTTAACCTCGGTAATGACAGTGGAGTTGTTTAATTGGTATATTTTCATTACACCATTTTCTCTTGAGAAGAAAAATCCGTCCGTTAAGAAGGAATCACCAATATCTACATAAGATGAATATCCGCCTGCTTCATTTGTATTCCACAAAGCAGTAAATCTGACACATACACCCATACCAGCACGATATTTAATTTTCTTTTTTGTTTCAATAAATAATCTTGAACCTCCAACTGCCTGTGTTGTTGGATATGCCATAGCACTCTTTTGCTCTAATGTAGCATTAGTAGTGCTTGTGTTCCACTTAGAGGTATTTACATTATACATAAATGTTTCTTGCATAATCGGTGTGTATTGTGATGTTGCTAATTCGCCAAATGCTGTTTTTTCAACATTAGTCTCAAGAAACCCATCATGCCCGACTTTGACATTTACAAACTTTCCGTCAGGATTTTGTGCGAGCAAATTTCTCTGGTGGGACATTGTAGGTCTATATTATCAAAAAAATAAATTAACTATCAAAATTAATAATTACCTCTTAACTAATTGTAATCATATTCGCCTTAACCTGAACCTCCCGCTAAGTGATAGCCACAGTGTAATGGTTGTAGGCAGCAGTCGCAGTGGTCGCAATAAACTCGCTCAGTATCAAGGCTTAAACCACTGATTTCATTTTTATCCTTGCTCCATAGCGGGCGCGTATTATCCCAAGTATCAACCCAGAACCAGTTGTATTTATACACATCGTTATTCAACAAGGCAGAACCCTCAATCTTTGGCTTCAGGTACATATAGTCTTCTTCAGTTGCACAGTCAATGTTGAAATCTTGCTGGCGGGCGCCGTCTAGAGTAGTGTAAAAACTGGTAACCTTAACGGCGGAACGGTTATCGTTGTCATAAGCTGTGTTCTTCCTTTCTTCGGTGTTAAAAACAGAGTGATAAATCTTCTTCAAACGGCGACCGTGGCCTCTGTCAAATCGCATAATAATATTTTGGGATAAGCTTGAGGGTGTGGTATTCTTGTAAACATATGGATAATCAATATTGAAGCTCATACCTTCGGGGCTAGCAATCTTCTGTTGAATTGATTGAATAACATCGGGGTTCGTTTCAACCGCAAGAAACAAGGCAAGATTGGTGACATCAGCAGATACAGCCATAGGCATGGTAGCATTTAGTGCGGCAAGATAAGCAGTGCTAATACAAGTAGCAGCACCATTCGTCACCGTATAACCGGTTCTGTCAGTAGCACCCCACACAATCCGCATAGTCAAAATTTCTGGAAACATAATAGTCTATCAAGTGCGAAAATAGTGTTAATAATCATACCCAAAGGAATTTTAACATTAATGGCCAAAGCGGCATTCGCTCCACTTCCCACAAGATACTTCGCCTCGTTGTAATTAACATTTACGGCGGATAGTGCTCCAACTCCAGTCGTTAGACCAGCATCATCATGACGACGAGCAGAAATCACTGGCTCACGCAATAGACCCTGAGTAGAGGCAGCAACATCGTTATTAGCATCAGCCGCCGCACGAAAGGCTGTTCTAGTTGCTTCAACAGCAATAATGTTAATCAATCCGTTAGCATTACACTTTTGGAGCATACCATATCCACTAGCATCCCCGTGGTTAGGAAGGTCTAGGAAATCCTTCAAGCTCATTTCTGGTTTCCACAGCATCTTAGTTACCATTCTGAGATGGTTAAGGTCGCACAGTTAAACACCGCTACGGGTCTGGAGTTGTATCTGGCTAATTTGTGAAAGGCAGTCCATAAAAATTCTGTATAAGTGTTGGCAGGAGCCGCTCTCATAGTATAAGTAAAACTCAAATAAGACCGAGCGAGATTAAAAGGTCTGCTAATAAGGTCAAAGCTTCGTTCTTGTCCACCAGCAGTGGTGACTTCAAATGTTCCAGAACCCTCACGAGGGGCGAGCTTATTCAAACGATAAAAAGCACTGATGTAGTCAGTTTTAGAAAAGTCTAATTCGCCTCCGTGTTGTGTGGGCATTTTGTTTTCAGGTTTTTTTTGGAAGTTGTGAAAATTAACTAATTCACCAGAATATATTTATATAGAAAAAATTAAATATTAAAATAAATATTTAAATCACTACCTCACCTTTAACAATTGAAAAATGATGTAAATAAATTAAAATAATTCGTTTCCCTGTAAATTAATAATGTCATAACAATACCTAACCCATTAAGATTTATAGCCTGATCGTTTTCGTCTGTAAGATAAAACCTATATACATTATTTGAACTGGTTGATAATTTCTTACCATACTCAGACCCACTTCCGTCGTATATAATGGCTCCAAATGGATTTCATTCGCCGTGTATATCTCCTGTAATACGTGGTTATCACCCTCCCCCACCATATCGCTTTGTAGATACAATGTTTTTTCGCCCGTCAATATCATGACATTCTGCGATCTTAGGTTATTATTGACGAAGAGGGCTGTTGAATTTCTATCAAACCCCATAACTTCGTGAATACGTGTATCACCATCAAATATAAACCGCGCGGTTGAATTCCTTTATTCTCTGACACACTGAATGTTAATTTTCCATCTTCTGGTTCTATGTTTGTATTATTACTGGATACCACATAAGTATAATTATTAGGGCTATCTGCGGTTAGCACCTCTGCCAGTTTATTTTTTAAATTGTTCATTGTGTAGCTTCCTTCAGGTATCGTAATTAAAGCCTCATACCCGTCTTCGGATAATGTAAAAGTATTATATGGCGAAGCCACTGAATAATACGACTTTGGCACATAGATATGTAATATTTTACAATGTGTGGGATTGTCTAACCCCTTCATATTGACTTCGTGTATAAAGTCGCTGTCTGTACCAGTTATTCGGTTTTTGCTATTTATGTAATAGATACCAGTCGCACGGCCTCCCTTATACTCCATGATATTCAAAACTCCGCACTTTCGTCTTCTACTTTCGTGCGGTTTTTAAATATCGTTTCCTATATTATTAATATATTTTTTTCATGAAGTTTGTAAATTATCTCCAACACGTTGGAGATTCACGAAAAGCGTAGCGAGAGTGTGAATTTACAAATAGGTGTCAAAGCCATACCCATTCTGTGCTTTTAATTTTTCCGCTTCTTCTTCTTCTTTTAAGTCTGTATATCCACTGGCAAACTTAAACCGGTTTCCGTTCGCCCGCTCCATTAAAAACCTCATACTATGCCAACCGCACGTGTGTGAGGTGTTTGATTGTTGTTTTACTTGATTAACCTTCATTAATAAATAACTATCTGGATTACTTCGGTCAATTAGTTGTTTCATTTGTTGTTGAAAGTCTTCTGTTGGCTCGTAAAGTGCTAAAGGGTCATACACTTCAACACTCCTGTCTTTATCTAGACTTATCCATACAGCCATCCAGTGCTGTCCTTTTTTGTTGCTCATACACTTCAACACTCCTGTCTTTATCTAGACTTATCCATACAGCCATCCAGTGCTGTCCTTTTTTGTTGCTCGGGTCGGTATTCATAATAAATCCGTATCGCTTTCTGCTTCCGGGCTTCAACTTGTAGATTTCATCACTAGCAATTGTTCCCAAATACCATCCATATTTTTCATTATGCCATCTATTTCATTAGTCATTAGTCCCCGTCCCTCTCCTTCTTGCTGTGCTGGCTGTGGCTTTAATGGCGTGGTAATGGTTGTCTCCGCGACGCTCGGGGGTATGGTTGTCTCCGCGACGCTCGGGGGTATGGTTCTCTCCGCGATGAGTGGCTTTGCCACGATGTTCTGCTCCGTAGAACTTGTTCTCGGGGGTAGCGGTTGGGGCATCCCTTCATCAACATTTAAATCCGCTGAAACTTGTTTATCTACATTTGGGTCTGTAGTCATTTTGCTAGTTAGAGTTTTTACAAAGTCCTTTTTATTCATTGTGTGCCTCCAATCATTGCGGGATAGATATTTTTTAATTATTTTTATTGAAAAGACCTTATCAATTAATTCTTCTAATGTCTTCGCTCCACTCCCTTTTTGTTCATTAATACCCATATACTCTTCATATCTAGCATTAATAATCCGCTATTCTTCTTTTCACATTTTTCTCTTCATTTCCAACATCAACATTAAACCTTTTAAGTGTCTTTGTAATTTAATTTTTTATGACCTTCACTATCTAGTCTCTTTTTTAAAGCCTGTGCTAACTCTTTTATAGTAATGTTTGGGTGATAAGTTTTTGAAAATCCTGAGATTAAAAATTGATTAAATAGTACATTTTCAAAATGCTTACCCTTTTCTTCTGCTTTCTTTTCTTTCCTTTTCAAGTTTTTCTTTATATTCTTCTGCTAACTTTTTCTGTTCCTCTAAAGATGTCGCTGTGGCTATAGCCGTCTGAATATCTTGACTGGCTTTTTTTAAGTCTTTACGACTCATCTTTTTTATGAAATCATCTCTATATCCTGCTAATTTCTCTGAATGCTACCATGACGGCAGTTATGGAGTCAGTGGTCGAGCTCGCTTTCTTTTCTTTCTTCCTTTCTTTCTTTCTTTCTTTCTTTCTTTCCTTCCTTCCTTCCTTCTTTCTTTCTTTCTTTCTTTCTTTCTTTTCTTGCTTTCTTTCTTTCTTTTCCCGTCTTTCTTTCTTTCTTTCTCTCTCTCTCTCTCTCTCTCTCTCTAGATGTATTATCTCTCTCTCTCTCTCTCTCTGGATGTATCTCTCTCTCTGGATGTATCTCTCTCTCTCTCTTTCTCTCTCTTTCTCTCTTTTTCTCTCTCTCTCTTTTTCTTTCTTTCTTTCTTTCTTTCTCTCTCTCTCTCTCTCTCTCTCTCTATATATATATATATATATCTCGCTCTCTCTCTCTCTCTCTCTCTCTCTCTCTCTCTCTCTCTCTCTCTCTCTCTCTCTCTCTCCCCGAGTCATTCACTCACTCACTCTCTCGTGTGCCATCGTAGGCAAATATGTATTACCGGTAATAGATAAGTATCACTGAGTCCTTACATTATTATAATACTAGGTACACGGCCAATTGACAGTCACTATCACTGAGTCACGAGTCAAGAGGCCCGAGTCAGTCTGCTTGCATTAGGACATCAACGATGTGGGACGGGGCAAAAAAACTTTGTACGATGAGGGTCGAAGTTCAATTTTATTAGAGATAGAAATAATGAACACAGTCGGCGTCATTAGGCGCCACAACCCCAAACCGCCAAAGCTTTGATTCCCAGTTACACTTCAACTAAAGTGATACGAGGAAAATCTGTGATCTCTCCAATGGATAATTTATTAATTAAGAATAGTATTTAGTCATACCGGCCCACCCCCATGACAATTACCTATTTTTACCTATATCACTCTAAGTGTAACGGTGAATTTAATGCTTTGGCGGTCTGGGGTTGGGGCACTTAGTGACGTGTCATTATTCAAATCTCTAAGTAAAAGTAAAGTACGAACCCTCCAGTGGGTTATGTGCCTTGGCAGCGCTTAACTCTGGAACACTGCAAGGTACCACTATAGGACACTTATCTTTATATTCATATACATAAATTTAACTCATTTCACCATGTTTCGCGCTCCTATTAATCAACATAAACTAGCAAAACTAGAAAATCACACTTTTCACAAACTATTAATACTAAGCATCCTTATCACCCTTTTCTTATTTTTTCGTGGTGTCCTGAGCCCCCTTATCATGAGTCTTTTTCCAACAACAAAAAATGTGCTCTGTATTGAAAGTTGGTAAATAAAAGAATAGAATAAAAAAAAAAAAAAAAAAAAAAAAATAGCGCGAGTTCCCGATACGAGTGGGAATTGAACCCGCGACACAGAAAACCGAGCGCGAGCACCCTTCCCATTCATCTATGAGAACTTCATCGCACACTTTCGCAACAATCACACTCATAAAAATATACACGTCTGACTTGAGAGAACATCTGGAAAAAAGGTGAAGTAGGAGCAACCAATGAAAAAGGAAAAATAAAATATCAAATGACGAATAAAAGGAAGAAGAAACCGCTCACGCACCTTACAGAAAAATGTTTTTTTGTTTTTGCATTTCTTGTCATTTTTGGACTTCTTTCATTCCTTCAAAGGATGAGCGACAGCGAGAGTGTTGATGAAGCGAGTAGGGAGGAGACTAAGGATTGGGATGAATATTATGAAGAAAAATCAGAATCAGTAGTGAAAAGAGATAAGAGAATGATTGAAGATAAAATTGAAATACAGAAGAATAAAAAAAGTGAAATAGAAAACATAATAGATGAACTATGCTCTCGCTTAAATTCAGTTGACGAAAGATTGGAAGTTATTGAAGATAACAATAAAAGGAAGGAAGAAATAAATAAAGCAAAACGAAAGAGAAAGAGAAATGAGGATAATAAAAAGAAAGAAATGAAGTTGCTTGATAGTTGGCTTCTAGCAAAGAAAGAGATATTATCTTTAAACGAAAAAGAGTATGCCAGAAATTTGATCGAAAACGGAAAATCTTTTGAAGATGCATTTGAATGGAATACATATCAAAGAGAATAGAAAATAATGATGTATAATTGTCTTAATTATGTTGTGTGGTGCCTGCCTACCCGCTCACCTCTCCTAAATCAACACGGCACACACTCACATCAGACTGGAGAGGGATATAACTCATTAGAATACATTGATTAGAACAGCTTCCAGGCACTACCCACACATGTGTTTTGTGCTTTTTTGATGTGTGGGTAGGCGATGCCCCCAAAGAAGAAGACCGCCGCTACCGAGTCAGCCCCAGCTATTGTCACTGACGGCGAGCTAGCCCCTGCTACTGCCCAAGCTACTACCACAGCCCCTGCTAATGCCCAAGCTACTACCACAGCCCCTGCTAGTGAAGCAAAGAAGGATGGTAAAGCTGAAGCAAAAAGCCCTTTGGCAGGCTTCGGAAAGAAAAAAGGAAAAGTTCAAGCTAAGCCTATGGAGTCTGGTAAAGTGTATGTAGTATTCATTGCCGACACAAATACTCCAGACAAGATATTTACAGAAGAAAAAGATGGAAGAAGTGAAGCTATTTTTATGGTAACACCAGGGGAAGACGATATTCCTTATGTCGCTGTTGACAAAGATGCAGCAAGAGTTTTTAGGTCGTGGACTGCTGCGAAGGGATACTACATCAAGGGTAAAGTTCATTAGTACATCAACTATGGTGAGATATGTCAACTAATATTACAAGTCTAGCATTTCCTTCTTCTTTCGGACTCTATCGCTAGTTCTTATGTTTGAGGAGTCAATTTGTTCTCTATTCAGTAAATGCTTTGTTTGCTTTTCCTTTGTTAATTTTTTTTAATTCTTTATTAATATCCGGTTCGTCTTTTGTGTTGTCGTCTTCTTCGGCTGCCTCACCCTTAAAAAAGTTCCTTGGTGGCACGACTTCATCATTTGTTAATATAATCCGGTAGCCCCTACGGCCTTTTACTTTATATATTTGTTTGCTCCAAGTCTTACCTCCCTTTTCTAATATGTGCTTTTTGTTAAGTTTTCTTACCTTGTCTCCTCCTTTGAAATCAAATAAATTCTTATCTACATAATGTTCTTGCTTGTTAATAGTATCAGTGCCATTAAATACTTCAAGTGGTGAGGCCTTAATAGTTGAGTGCTTCTTTTTGTTGTAATAATAAACAACATCTTCAATGTAATTTATCCAATCAAAGTTACCATTATAAGACCATATAACATGGAGTTGTTCTCGTAGAGTTCTTACAAATCTATCAACAATACCTAATGAATTATGGTCTCCAACAATGATTAATACCATTATTATCCATCCATTCTCCAACCGCTCCCTTAAATTCACCACCTCTGTCTGAGATAAATGCCTTGGGCTTTTGTAGTTTTTTGAGTGCTTCTAATACCGTAGTTGAAAACTTATTTTTTAACGGAATGGCATAAGCATACCGACTATGAATATCAATCCAAATCAAAGCAAAATTATAATTTTTATTTTTTGTTGCGACTTTTGTCATATCCATTAAATCAATATTTACCATATCTAAAACTTTATCTGCCCATATTGTTGTGCCCCTTGTTCTGGGCTTTGTCTGCCGAAATATTTCCTGTGCTGTATCTTTTTTTTCTTCCTCTGTTGGTTCGCCTTTTGGAGTATCTTCTAGTTGCGTATCCTTATCCTGTGCATTAATATTAGCAGTCGTATGTTTGTTGTCCATTAAATTTAAAAAATACTTTATCTGTCTCTTGACTTTTTTCTTTACTCTTTGGTGTATTGTTATATACATTGACTGATATTTTTTCACTTCGTTTTTTGCCGCCTCGCTGCTTTCCGCCTGTTGTTTCATAATCTTCGCTTTCTTCACTCTTTCTTTCTTCTTCTTCTTCGCTGTCATTCTCTGGCTTTTTTGGTGGTGCTTTCTTTGCAGCTTTCTTCTTAGGCTTTTTAACATTCTTTTTTATCTTTCTAAGCATATGATTAGCAATAACCTCAGACATATCAATTCCGCTGTCGCTGTCGCTTTCGTCTTCTACGATTTCGGGTTTTGCCAGTATTTTCTTAGCAACACCTAACTCAGCATCAGTTTCAATTATTTCATCTATGGTCTTATCTTTCAGTTCCCCCTTCTTGCGGAGACGTTCGCGAGCCCATTCGTCCTTTCGCCGTTCAGCATTTTCTCTATTTGCTTGAACAGCCTTCTTCCAATTTTCCTTTGATGTTTCCTTTGACGGCATAATTTAGATATGCTTTTAATCTTTGTTGCTATAATTTAAGAAAAATAAAATTAATTATTTAATAAATAAATATGTCGAACTTCAAATCGCTCTTAGGCTTGAATGAGTTGGCTGTTGATAGTCTAAATATACTTAACTTAGACCTAACGAACACAAACATAGTAGGCTTAAATACAGACAGAGTGCCAGAAGATGCCGAACAGATAAATCTTTATTATACTGACGGGCGATTTGATACACGACTGGCTTTAAAATCAACAACTGACCTAAAAGAAGGTCTTAATTATTATTGGACTGATAACCGCTTTGATGGTCGGCTCGCTTTAAAATCAACAACAGACCTAAAAGAAGGACTTAATTATTATTGGACTGATAACCGCTTTGACACACGTCTCGCTTTAAAATCAACATCAGACATCAAAGAGGGGGAAAATCTATATTACACAGGACAACGAGTGAGGGACAACGACGAGGTTAAAGCCTCAACTCAGCACAGAAGCAATACATCCAATCCGCACCAAACCAGTCTATACAATCTGCTTGACACTAACATATCCGCACCACTGGTCGGTCAATACTTAACATATAATGATGTAGATGGTAAATGGAGGAATACCACCCTCGGTTCAATTGATACACTCTCCGATGTAGTCATAACCGCACCAATAGCCACTAATAGTTATCTCACATATAATTCAATAAACTGGGTAAATAAAACATTTCCGATAAATGTGGATGAATTCGGCAATATTAGTATGGGATGGAATTTGAATGTAACAGGAGTTAATTTACTAAATACCAAAGATTTTGATGAATGGATATTTGAGCATAATGATAATAATGATAAAGTGTCAGCAGGTGGAAGTATAGACTCACATAGCGATGTGACAATAACAGGCTTCCCATCAGATAACCAACTGCTTATTTATAGCACAGGTCAATGGAGAAATACGACTTCACCCTTTCTGAGATTAGGCGGCACTACCAGTATGACGGGAGGACTAAATATGGGTGGTTATGCTATTTCAGGGGCTTCTACATATAAATGGAATTAATCTCACTACTCTTGCAGTTGATGGTTCTGTGGTTAAACTAACAGGAGACCAAACCATAGGAGGAATTAAAACATTTAGCAGTATAATAAATGCGAGTGCGGGGATTGATATGAAAAGCCAAAGCATAACAAATGTTAATCTTGTTGATAGTGTTGATGTTTCTGTTCTTGATACTTCGGTAACAAGAGACCAAACTATAGCAGAAAATAAAAAATTTACATCAACTTTAGAAGTAAGTGGTTCATCCAATCCTACTTCTTTTGACGGCATCGGCATCGCCTTTGATACAAAAATAGGAATGATTGCAGGACAAAAAAACAGCAACAGCGACTTGGTATCCGATACAAATAACTGGTTCATATGTAGAGTTATATTCAGGTAATAATGTAATCGCGACCGCATCTGGCACAACATTAAGTTTAAACAACAACAAAATTACAAACTTGGCAACTCCTACTTTAGCAACGGACGTGGCAAACAAAAGTTATGTAGATACATTTGACCTACAAAATGTGAAACTAACAGGAAACCAAACCATAGCAGGAATTAAGACATATAGCAGTGGTGTTGAAATAACTGGAAATTCAATAAATTCAACAACAAAGGGCACATTCATCGTTTTTAATTCTACCAGTAATATCGGGTCAATTGCTAGTTTGGATATGAAAACAAATACGTATTACAACTTTGAAATTTCAGCAAAAAAAAAAGTTTATTATTGATGGGACGATTGTTTCGTGGTTTAATGCTACTGGCTTAGATTGTAATAGTAGTCGGATGGTTAATCTAGGAGCACCACAAAATGCGAATGAAGCGGTAAATAGGCAATATCTGGATGACAATTGTGTGAAACTAACAACAGACCAAACCATAACAGGAAGTAAAACATTTAATGGGGCGAGCACTACGATAAAATATCTAACTTTAACACAAACGGCTGATTTTAATAATCAATTTATCATTAATGGTGGAAATATTACATATAATGGGGCGAGGGTATTAAACCAAAATGGAGGAGATATATTCTTTTCACAGACATCAGGTGATTATCAATATTTCTTATTTACTCTAAATACTGCTACAAGTGGAACCGCGAACCAAAGAGGTTATGTATTCACGAATGTAGCATTTAATGTAAAAGGAGCAGGTCTTTATATTTGAAAACTTTTGGATAATAAAAGTGCTTCATCTGACATTGTCCGTTTTAACAATGCTGGTGGTATGCGATTTTATGGGGACTTAGATATGAACTCAAACAACATAACAAGTGCTGGAACAATAATGGGAACATCAATTACTTCAACTGCTGGCATGACTACAACAACATTAACAACGACTGATAAAATAACAACAGCACTAGGCAAACCGATAATCATAGGCAGAACAACGAAAGGAGTAGGAGTAACTGGTGGCTTAGAATTATACGGAACAGAAGGAAATGCGAATGGCCCACATATTCAAGCATTCGTTCATACATCAGTTTATCCCACATTCCAATTATTGAATTATAGTCAGGACAATATTGCTTTAAGTTTTGATAGTTATTGGGAGGGTGGTGGCTGGAAATCAAGTGACTCAGGCTCAAACTTTCAAATATACAAAATGAGTGATAAACTTGCTTTTAACTACAAATCCGGAATCACTTGGAGGAGTCATAGCATTTAGCGAGGCGATAAACATAAGCAATACGGGGGCAATAACCGCAAATGCAGGCATATCTGTTGTTAATAGTACGGCAGATATAAGAGGAGAAGCAAGAAGTGGGTCTCATGCTACACCAGTCGGATTAAATGTCACAGCCAATCTTGGAGTATCTTCTGCCGGTGTTGAATTCAGACACAGCAACGGGACACAGGGAGTTGGTTTTGGTTATGATTCAATATATGCTACGGGAAGCAATACCAATCAAGACTTAAATTTTTATGCGAGGGGAAGTGGAGTTATCTATGCTCAGAGTGCTATAAGTTGTTCTTCAACATTAACTCTTCCAACAACATCCAGCGGTTCTTTAACAAAAAGACAAAGACCAAGTTCTACTTACGACCCACAAATATATATGAAATCAGGAGGATATTCAAATTATGTCACAATCTGCTCATCTCAGGGAATTCTAAATGCTTGGACTACTTCAAACTCTTCAGGTGAGCCGTCTGGCAGTTATAATTATGTTCCGCTTAACGGAGCTTGGACAAACTCATCGGACAGGAGGCTAAAATCATATATTAAAACATTAGACTGTGGGGATTGTTGTGAGAAACTAATGAAAATAAATTGTTGTTCATATTATTTGAAATCAGACGAAAAGAAAGAACAAAAGAACCACGGATTTATTGCTGATGAAGTTAAAAAATATTTCCTGAATTTGTATCTGAAAGTGAAATGAAAGCAGATGATGGAAATGGAAATCTTGAAGGCATAACATATACAAGTTTTATACCAATATTGGTCAGTGCTTTCAACATATGGCGGAAAAGATGATTAATTTAGAAAAAGAAAATAAAACTTTACTTAATATATTACAAGACCAAGCAAACCAATCAGCAGAAATCAGAGCAGTCGTTTTCCCTAATGTCTAATAATACAACTAGACTTCACAGACCACCGCCTATTATGGATATGGATGGCGAACTAACTCCCGAATTAAAGTCTCGTGTTCTTGAAGTAGAACTAAAGACTGAGGACAAAAAAGTAGAGCACGAATTGGAGGATAACTGGAATTGTTGTTGTATAAAAAATAGGCCAACCGACAGCAGACTTATTAAATACTTATTTCAAATGGTATCATTATCGCCATTATAACCCTTCGTATCGTGAGGCTATCTGAAAAGAACTTGCCGTGCGAGGTTGCTAATACTTATGTCGGAATTTTAAGACTATTGATTGGCATATGCCTTCCATCGCCTTCTTCAAGTAAGAAGTGAGCACTCGTATAAATGTATTTTATACCATGAACTATCGCTGGCACAGATTAAAGGAACTGCATCATCAAAACTAACACACCAATCACTCATAGGCTTATACACACATTTAAATTTAGTTTCTATTCCTTTCTGAATACAATAAGCACACGCATCTCGCTTTGTTTGATTTACTCTGCTATAAAAGTCGCAGGCAGTCCGCGAAATAGCAGAGCACACAAACAAGAATATTAAAATCATTTTTTTATATATCAAAGATTTTTTTAAAATCTATGTATATTATATAGTACGTCGGAGTTCAAATACCAAAAGATTGTTTTTCTAAGCAATAATTTTGTGGGGAGCAAAACATTTAATAAAAATATTCAAATGTCATTCACGCCAACCAAAATGAATGTTAAGTTTATTCATTATACGAACGACCAGAAGGAAACCAAAACCAGAATTCTTTTTATGGACAGAATTGGAATCATTGGCACATTTGCAGATAGTAATATAGGAAACATTTCAAACCTAAGTTATAATTTGGGTGTCGTTGAATGGACAGACGGACAATATACATTTAAAGTCCTTGAAACTGACAGCGGAAATATTGATACAGGAAATTTAGCGGGAAGAATTGTTGTGTGTTTGGAATTCTTAGCTTAACTGGCAGATTGTTGCGGATTTTATCCGCAACGAATTTGTGGCTTAGAATATACACGATGCAAAAGATAAAGAATGTCAAGGTGAAACCAGTGAAGCAGGAAGGAAACGGAGACAAAAAGCAAAAGGTTATAAGTTATTTAATGAAGCCTTCGCAAATATATTTCTACTCGCCCGTAAGAAAAGTGGAAAAACAACAGCACTCTTTGAAATACTGAAACGGACGACAGACAGAAAGACCCGTATTGTCATTATTGCTTCAACAATACACAAGGACTACATTTATAAAGCAATGGTAAAGCGCTTTACGAACAGGGGAAACCCTATGGCGATTTATACCTTTCTTAAATCAAATGGTGTAAATGTCATTGATTATGAACTTGACAAATTAAACAGTCATGACGAGCAACACGAAGGAGAAGTAAAACAGGACAAAGATGAAATAGAAAAACCGCAATTTTTATACTTTGGAAAAGAAAAGAAACAGAGCGCCGCGGAGGCAACAAAAGAACGACCAAGTAAGTATATATCGCCAGAGGTAGTTTTTGTTTTGGACGATTTAAGAAGTGGATTAAGAGACAAGTCCGTAAGTGATTTGTTAAAAAAAGAACAGACACTATAAATCAAAGGTGATTATGTCAGGTCAGTATCTTAACGACCTACGGCCAGAAGCCATTAAGCAGTTAGATTATTTATTAATCTTTCCAGGACAATCTCAGGATAAAATGGAACTCGTGTGTAAACACTTAGATTTATGATTCAACTTTGATTACTTTCTGGAAAAGTATCATGAGGCTACAAAGGAACGATTTAATTTTCTTTATGTTTCAAGTGTTGATGATGAGTTAAGAAAATTTTTTGCCTATCGCTTGCGATAATGATATTTATCAACTACCGCCTGAAATAATATTTTTATAATTATTTTTTTAATGTATATTATATGCCAGTATCACCAGTGATAATTTCACAACCATCAGGATATAACATCGGATACAATCCATCACTGCCACAGAAGGGAGGAAAAAAAAAACCAAGAAGAAGAGTGGGCAAAAGGGACGAAAGATTAACTGGGCAAAGGTCGGACAAACGGCCTTGGCTGTTAATAAATTCCTTCGCGATAATAAGGTTATCTCTAGGACTGCGGGCATTGAGTAGCGTTTGGGTGCCTTACGCAGGTAGTGTTAGTGCTACAGCATCAAAACTCGGATATGGTAAGCAACGAGGAGGGGCTGTAAAGTTTCATTAAATGATATTTGTGAGGGACTTTGTCCCTTCGGGGACTTGTGTTTCAAATTCTAAAATATTAGAAATCTTTTTTTTTGATAATATAATGGGGTCAGCTAAGACTAAGAAGGTGAAAAAGGCAAAAGTCCGTCCTCCACGAGTGTATAGGAATAAGAGCGGGAGGCCGTATATTATCCAGAAGGGTTAAAAAATATTATCTTAATTTCGGTAAAAAGACAAATGATTTAAGCACATTTCAAATTGTTAAACTTTTTATGAAATATATAGGTAATAAGCCACGCGAGCGTGGCATTACTCCAAAGTCGCAAAGGGCTAGCCGCAAACCAAGGGAAAAAATAATCAAATCTGATTTCAATCGTCTTGAACACGAGAACCGAAACCAGATACAAAGCAACTTACAAAAGAAATATGAATTAATACATGACGAGGAAGAAAAGGAAGAAGAAAAGGTATGAGATAGAAGAAGAAAAGAAAAGGCAAGAGCGTCGCGTAGACGCCGATGCTAAGGAAAGACAAGAGATAATAAAAGAGAACTGGCAGAGATTAATGAAAGAAAGGAAGAAATAGATAGGAAATTAAGAAGAGAAAGAAAACTCATAGAAGATGTAAAATATGAAGAAGACAGAAAAAATAGAATACAAGCATTACCACCGCCACCGCAGTATCAATATATTATGCCACCGCAACATGGACAGCCACAAGCACCACAATTAGGAGCCCCGCCACAAGCACCACAATTAGGAGCCCCGCCACAAGCACCACAATTACCACCACAAGCACCACCATTAGATAATTTAGGAAATGAAGCACCATTGAAAACAAAAGAACAATATGAGGAAGAAAAAAAGCAAAAGCAGAAAGATATTGAAACACTGAAATTAGCAGGATATAGAGATGATTTCATAAAAAAGATGAGTCGTAAAGACTTAAAAAAAGCCAGTCAAGATATTCAGACGGCTATAGCCACAGCGACATCTTTAGAGGAACAGAAAAAGTTAGCAGAAGAATATAAAGAAAAACTTGAAAAGGAAAGAAAAGAAAGCAGAAGAAAAGGGTAAGCATTTTGAAAATGTACTATTTAATCAATTTTTAATCTCAGGATTTTCAAAAACTTATCACCCAAACATTACTATAAAAGAGTTAGCACAGGCTTTAAAAAAGAGACTAGATAGTGAAGGTCATAAAAAATTAAATTACAAAGACACTTAAAAGGTTTAATGTTGATGTTGGAAATGAAGAGAAAAATGTGAAAAGAAGAATAGCGGATTATTAATGCTAGATATGAAGAGTATATGGGTATTAATGAACAAAAAGGGAGTGGAGCGAAGACATTAGAAGAATTAATTGATAAGGTCTTTTCAATAAAAATAATTAAAAAATATCTATCCCGCAATGATTGGAGGCACACAATGAATAAAAAGGACTTTGTAAAAACTCTAACTAGCAAAATGACTACAGACCCAAATGTAGATAAACAAGTTTCAGCGGATTTAAATGTTGATGAAGGGATGCCCCAACCGCTACCCCCGAGAACAAGTTCTACGGAGCAGAACATCGTGGCAAAGCCACTCATCGCGGAGAGAACCATACCCCCGAGCGTCGCGGAGACAACCATACCCCCGAGCGTCGCGGAGACAACCATTACCACGCCATTAAAGCCACAGCCAGCACAGCAAGAAGGAGAGGGACGGGGACTAATGACTAATGAAATAGATGGCATAATGAAAAATATGGATGGTATTTGGGAACAATTGCTAGTGATGAAATCTACAAGTTGAAGCCCGGAAGCAGAAAGCGATACGGATTTATTATGAATACCGACCCGAGCAACAAAAAAGGACAGCACTGGATGGCTGTATGGATAAGTCTAGATAAAGACAGGAGTGTTGAAGTGTATGAGCAACAAAAAAGGACAGCACTGGATGGCTGTATGGATAAGTCTAGATAAAGACAGGAGTGTTGAAGTGTATGACCCTTTAGCACTTTACGAGCCAACAGAAGACTTTCAACAACAAATGAAACAACTAATTGACCGAAGTAATCCAGATAGTTATTTATTAATGAAGGTTAATCAAGTAAAACAACAATCAAACACCTCACACACGTGCGGTTGGCATAGTATGAGGTTTTTAATGGAGCGGGCGAACGGAAACCGGTTTAAGTTTGCCAGTGGATATACAGACTTAAAAGAAGAAGAAGAAGCGGAAAAATTAAAAGCACAGAATGGGTATGGCTTTGACACCTATTTGTAA
>WBZZ01003829.1:7500-25386 GCA_019918135.1 Paulinella micropora | reverse complement strand
GGGTTTTTGAATAGATAATATAGCAGAGCTAAATTCTGCCTATGTAGGAGGGTCGTGTGCTGTGGAGTCAGGGAGTCAATCAGTTCACGGATATGACGCAAGCGGAGTTCAAGCAATACAACGTATCTCTATCTATCTATCTATCTATCTATCTATCTATCTATCTATCTATCTATCTATCTATCTATCTATCTATCTATCTATCTATATCTGTCTCTATCTATCTATCCATCCATCTATCTATCTGTCTATCTATCTATCTATCTATCTATCTACCTGTCTGCCTGTCTGTCTGTCTCTCTGTCTGTCTCTCTGTCTGTCTGTTGGTCGGTCGGTCGGCGGTCTGTCGGTCGGTCTATCCATCCGTCCATCTACCTACCTACCTACCTACCTACCAACCAACCAACCTATCTATCTATCTATCTATCTATCTATCTATCTATCTATCTATCTATCTATCTATCTGCCTGCCTGTCTGTCTGTCTGTCTATCTATCTATCTCTATCTATCTATCTACCTATCTATCTATCTATCTATCTATTTATTTATCCATCTACCAACCTACCTACCTACCTACCTACTCTATCTATCTATCTATCTATCTATCTATCTATCTATCCGTGCCTATGCATGCATGCATACATACATACATACATACATATATACATATATACATACATTCATGCATGCATGCACGCACACATATATACATACATACATACATACATAATAACACATACATACTCCAAGAAAGGCAAGTCAAATTTCCGATTTCAACTGGCTGTTTGAAATCAGGGCTACAAGAAGAAGCCAACCGAGAAAGATAAAGACCAGCCTTGTCAAATGTCAAATGGTTGAAATCAGGGCTACAAGAAGAAGAAGCCAACCGAGAAGGATAAAGACCAGCCTTGCCCCCCTGCACAACTCGATCTCAGCCAGCCTCTCCCAGACACGGTAGAGAGAGAGATCTATCTTGTCTATCTATCTATCTATCTATCTATCTATCTATCTATCACTCTCTATATATATATATATTATAGAGAGAGAGCTCTATATATATACATATATATATTATATATATTTATATATATATATATTTATTTATGTCTCTCTCTCTATCTATCTATCTATATCTATCTATCTATCTATCTATCTATCTATCAATCTATCTATCTATCTATCTAGGTGGATTATCGCCAGGCTAACCCTGCGGTCTTGTCACCTGTCAAAGACCAGGTTGGCCCTAAGTTGTTGTTCCTGTTGTGGTTGTCTACCCTCCCTCCCTCTCCCTCCCTCCCTGCTCTCTATGTTACAGGGTGCATGCGGTTCCTGCTGGGCGTTCGCTACTGCTGAGACAGTGGAGGCGGCGGTGGCACTGGCCACCAAACAAGCCCCGCCCGTGCTCTCACCGCAAGAGGTGTCCCGCACTCTCTCTCTCTCTCTCACACACACACACGTACACATACACACACACACACAAACAAACACACGCATACACACACAGACGCACGCACGCACACCCTTTCTTCCCCCCCCCCCCCCCCCCTCTCTCTCTTTTTTTTTTTTTTTTCTTTTTTTCTTTTTTTGCAGGTGGTATCGTGTACAGACAACCCGGATAAATGTGGTGGAGCTGGCGGCTGCCAAGGCGCTACCGCTGAGCTGGGGTAGAGATAGATAGATAGATAGATAGATAGATAGATAGATAGATAGGTAGATAGATAGATAGAATCTAGATAGATAGGTAGAGAGGTAGGTAGGTATATAGGTAGATAGATAGATAGATAGATAGATAGATAGATAGATATATAGATAGATAGATAGATAGACAGACAGATGGATAGATAGATAGATAGATAGATAGATAGATAGATAGATAGATTGATAGATTGATAGATAGATAGATTGATAGATTGATAGATAGATAGAATAGATTGATAGATTGATAGATTGATAGATAGATAGATGGATAGATAGATGGATGGATGGATGGATAGATAGATAGATAGATAGATAGATAGATAGATAGATAGATAGATAGATAGATAACCTACCTACCTACCTCCCTTTCTCCCTCCCTCCCTCCCTCCCTACCCATCTACCTACCTCGCCTACCTCCCTCCCTACCTACCTACCTGCCTGCCTACCTGCCTATCCTAGGTTTCAGGGTGTGAAAGAAAACGGGCTCTGCTCTAACCAAGCTTGGCCATACACCGCGTCAGATGGAAAATGCAACAATCCCTGCAAAGCCATCGTCAACATCACCGGTCCTCTTTCTTTCTTTCTTTCTTTCTTTCTTTCTTTCTTTCTTTTGCAACATTCCCTGCAAACCCATCTTCAACCTCACTGGTCCTCTTTCTTTCTTTTCTTTTCTTTCTTTCTTTCTTTCTTTCTGTCTTTCTTTTGCAACAATCCTTGCAAACCCATCGTCAACATCACCGGTCCTCTTTCTTTCTTTCTTCCTTCCTTCCTTCCTTTCTTTCTTTCTTTCCTTCTTTCTTTCACCGGTCCTCTTTCTTTTCTTTCTTTCTTACGTACTTACTTACTTACTTACTTAATTACTTTTCTTTTCTTCCTTCTTTCTTTCTTTCTTTCTTTCCTTTTCTTTTTTCTTTTCTTTTCTTTCCTTTCCTTTCTTTCTTTCTTTCTTTCTTCTTGCTTTCTTTCTTCCTGTCTGTCTGTCTGGCTGTCTGTCTTTCTATCTCTCTCTCTCTCTCTCTCTCTCTCTCTCTTTCTCTCTCTCTTTCTCTCTCTCTCTCTCTCTCTCTCACACACACACACACACACACACACACACGCATATCTATATGTAGGCTGCGCAAGGCTCAAGACCAACAATGAGACCGAATTGATGTACGCCGTTGCCACTGTGGGACCCATTGCCATCTCGGTTGATGCCAGCACTTGGTCTGTGACTTGATTGATTGGTTGGTTGGTTGGTTGGTTCGTTGGATGGTTGGTTGATTGGTTCGTTGGTTGGTTGGTACGTATTTTGACCCACATATATTGCATATGTATGTACATATTCATGTATACGTATGTACAGGAACACCTATCGTAGCGGTATCTTCACCAGCTGTCTGAACGAGAAGTACTACGACATCGACCACGCAGTCCAACTCGTGGGGTCTCTCTCTCTCTCTCTCTCTCTCTCTCTCTCTCTCTCTCTCTCTCCTCTCTCTTCTCTCTCTCTCACGCGCGCGCGTGATGCTGACCATTTTGCCGTTCATTTTGTGGGGTCTCTTTCTTTCTTTGCATGTATGTGTCTATGTATATGTGTATGTAGGTATGGTGAGGAAAAGGGAAACAAGTATTGGATCGTGCGAAATAGTTGGGGCAAGACGTGGGGTGAAGGTTCCTTCCTTATTTTCTTCTCTCTCCGCCTTCCTTTACATCCTTATCATCATCATCATCATCATCAACAACACCAACAACAACAACAAACAAAAGCAACAAAAACAACAACAACAATACAATAACAACAACAGCAACAACCACCACCCCAACCAACAACGAACAACACGTGTGCGTGTGCAGGGGGCTACATTCGCGTTGCACGCCTGGCCGCTGACGACCCAAAAGCGTGTAAGAAGGATGTGAAACCCGGTGACGGCGTCGCTTGCGCGGGTAACACTTATTCATTACAAACTATTATCTAAGACTACTTCTATTATATATATTAGTATTAGTATTAGTATTATTGCTAAGATATCCAAAAGCGTGTAACCTGGCGACGGCGTAGCTTGCGCGGGTAATATCAGTAAGAATTGTTAGTATTAGCATTAGCATCAATATTAATTCTTAGTAATTTTAGTATTGTTATTAGTAGTTTTAAGATATCCAAAAGCGTGTAAGCAAGTCGTGACAGGCGGCGATGGCGTGGCTTGTGCTGGTAATGTATGTGTGTATGTGTATGTACGTAGGTGAAACTGATCCCATTACTGTCTGTGGAGAGTGTGGACTCTGGTAAACCTTTATAATAAAATGTTATCATTACATCCATGCATGCAAACATACATAGATACATATATACCAACATGGCATGCAGTCACTGTTGCGGAGTGGCCTCTGTTAAATATTTCCATATAAACATTACATACATACGTAGATAAATGCATACCAATATTGCATGCAATCATAGATTGTAGTCAGTGCGGCCTCTGGTAACTCTTCACATACAAGATTGACATGATATACGTGCATGCAAAACATTACCATTACGCATATGGATATCACTATGTCAATATCAATATGATGAATAAGGCAGCTTTTGATATATATATGTGTTTCACCAGGTAATGATGAATAAGGCAGCTTTTGATATATATATGTGTTTCACCAGGTAACGACATGTGCATATGAATATGCAGGTTTTGACGTATATAAATCAGAGTACATGTGCATATGAATAATTTTTGTTTGACGCAAATACTCTTGTTAGAAAATAACAATTACATGTGAACAATCAGGTACGACAGTTGCTACCCCGTGGGCGCCTATTACCTGGATAGCTACGTGAAGCAGCCGGAAAAGCATGAGGCACCTCATCATCGCCCCGGCCAGCCCGCTACGCCGAATATGCTTACAGTGGACGAGGCGTGAAGTATCCTGTGCAATAACGACACTGGTCATGACGTGTAATGATCGACCGTCATGAAGGCTTCGATGAGTATATATGTATTGTTACACTTTGTTTTTCTTTTTCTTGTGATGTATCAGTCTCTCATTTTCTGATTATTTTCTCCCAGCCATGGTGCAGGCTTTCGTGTTCAACTTCTTTCTTACTGCATACCTTCTTATTCACAGTGTTTAACACTCAATTATGGGATAATGTAAAAACGTTTACGCAGGCGCTTTCTATTAATACCAGAATACTTACTTGATGTCAATGAGTCAGTTTGAGTGAAAAGCTGACCACCGGCCATAGTCACTGATTAATATTACTAGTAATATATACTATGGTCTCTGCATGACCTTAAACAGGCTGTGCTTTTTTTTTTTTTTTTTTTTTTTTTTTTTTTTTTTTTTCCTGAACTTATTAATAGAATTTTAATTATTAATATAAGTGTGTTGGGTTAGGGTTTTTTTTTTTTTTCCGGCGGGCCCGCAGGGCATATACCTCCCTAGCTTATTTATTTATTTATTTATTTTTAGTTTTTTTCCGCGTACACAATTGATTTTTTTTTTTTTCGTATCACGGTGTTCGTTAGTTCGTAATCGCTTTTTCACGTTACGCTTTTTTGAATCCTGCATTGTTACGTCCAAACTTCCTTTTCCCTATCTAATTGTGCAGGAATTGAGCAGCCTGACACTCAAGAATTGTTGAGAAATTGAGCAGCAGGATAAGAAAATTACTGCCAGCAAAGCTTCATCCACACACATTCTAGATTTGATACACATGATACAATATAGGTGGTCATGGAACCAGCTGTTGAATCGTGATCATGATAAGTCACAGTGAGTTTTGAAGTAAGTATAGAACTGATTTCTGAACCACTAGAACCAAAACTGCAAAATTTGCAGTCGTCAAACTAGTCAAACTAGTCACGGTCAAATTTGAAAGTAGTTTTAATTCAAAAAGTGGTAAGACTGTCACGGGTACTACTAGTACTAGAAGTACTACACTAGCCGCTACATTACTAGTGCTACTGTGCTAGTAGTGTTAGTCTAGGTAGTAAGTCAACTTCTTTAAAAAAAAAAAAATTAAAACTACATTCACTAGCTTCAAAGTTTCTCAGTTTTCAAACTGACTACTAGTACTAGGACTAGACTAGCTAGACTGACACGTCAACTACCACTTTTGGATGGATTAGATGGATGGCGCGTCAACTATAGGAAACTTGATGTGTAGAGGGTCTGTCTTTACGAAAAGCCTGAAAAAACTGCATTTTTGAAGGCATCCGGCCACTATTCAAAATTTGCGCAGGGGCCGCCACCGGCGGACCACTACGTACATGGCATAAAACACCAAAATTTGCGCAGGGCTGGAAACTCACGTGTCGTTTTCTTTGAACTGTTTTTCACACCAATTTTTTTGGTACCGGATTTCTAAAAGTATATCATATATAACAATGTGTGTCCGTCTGTCTGTCATCACTTCACTGAAATCTACTCACTTTTTTAGCGCCGGTGCCGGCCTGAAAGATTAAGGAAAGAATATTTTAGACGGGCCGGCCTGTCTTTTTTGCGCAAACAACCTTTTTGGACGGGCCTGCATGTCTTTTTTGCGGAAATATAACTTCTTTTCACTATGAATTCTACTTGGAAAAAACGAGCCGCACTGTTATAAAAAAATAATAATGATTAAAAAAAAAATTAAAAAAAAAAAATCTGTCTCATTTTATTTTTGAGTTTACTACAAGTTCAACACACTAATGATTAAAATTCTAAGTGGTGAAAAAAAAATGCGTCTGTTTGTTTTCTTTGCTATTGCTTTTGTTTGATTAGCCTATATTTTACTTCTGTTTTACTCTCCTTTCTTCTCTGTCTCATTTTATTTTTGAGTTTACTACACAACACACTAATAATTAAAATTCTAAGTGGTGAAAAAAAATTGTTTTATTTGATATTGCTTTTGCGTTGATTAATAAATATTTTACCTCTGTTTGCTCTCCTTTGTACTCTGTTTCAGTTTGTTATTGAGTTTACTACAAATTCAATACACTAATGATTAAAATTCTAAGTGGTGAAAAAAAATTCTACTCTGTTTCAGTTTATTATTGAGTTTACTACAAGTTTAATACACTAATGATTAAAATTCTAAGTGGTGAAAAAAAATAAGTTTTTGAAACTTTCCCTAGTCTGGTAGTGGTATATAAAAAATCGTTTAGTGAGGTAGGGGGTTCCTTTTCTTTTTTGCGGAAAATGAACCCGAGTCCCACACTGTTCGCCGATCTTTTTCCTTCCCTCTCCCTTTCTCTCTCACGCGCTCTCTCTTTCTCTCTCTTCGCCACCATCTACCAGCTGAGGCATATTTTTTCTTCCTTCTTGGACCTGCCAACGTACGGCTTCATTTACCCCTCCGGAGGGGTAAAATATCATTTTTGTAATAAATGAAAACATGCCCATGTTCACAAGAAGAAAATATGCCATATTTTTCAAGTTTCAACTCGTGCTGGAAAAAAAAACCTGACTACAAACAACGACTGGAAAGAAGAAATGAAGGGACGAAAAGCATGACAGGGTTGTTTGTGCAGGAACTCGTGAGTCAAGATTGAAGAAGGGTAGCTTGGAAACCGGTCAAGTTGTAAAAGCTAACCGGTGGGGTGCTGCGAAAACGGAAAGCGAACCCTTCCCATGGGACAAACACAGAAATCCGAAGCATGCATTTCCATGAAACAAAAATATGTCATATTTTTGAAGTTTAATGATTACAAAAACTTGTAGCGATGACCGATTGGCAACAATGAACAAAGCTAAAGAATGCCCGAAAACCTTAAATCTGAACCGAGACCGGAACAACCATCATCAAAGCTGTCAAAGTAAACCAAAAAACAACGTGCACTACATTGTGTTCTGCTGGGAGGAAGAAGAAAGCCCCGACTGAATGTCCTCAGAGAACCGAAGCTGCCATATGGACGCCCGGGCGCCACGTGCAGCTCTGCGCACAGGAGGCCTCAAAGACTGCTGCACTGACTCGGAGGCGACAGTAGATGCTGATTCTGTAAATTGGGACACATCACTGTCAGAACTGTCGGAAGTGTCTCCTGCTTCGCTCTGCGCCATGCCGTCAGTGTCCTCGCAGTCAAAAGCAAGTGCCTCACCTCGGCGGCGTCTTCGGCGAGGGCGAGGCAAAATGCGGTTTTGGGATGAACGTGCCTTGCCATCCGGCGGTTGATCCCCAGAAGACATGGAGGATGATGTACTACTGAAACTAATCACACCTGACTCCGCACGGGCCAAATCAACGCTTTCGTCTGGATCGTCAACGAGTCCGTCTTCAATGGCGGCACGAATAGTCACCAGCCAGTCCAGAACAGTGAGTCGACGACACCGATCCACGTTTTGGGCAAACTTCGGCAACACATCATTCATGACCTCGACCTTGAGATCGAAAGCAACAAGTCTTTGATCCCAGTCAAGCTTAAGGGCTGCCCCGGCTGGGTACATTCTCGCACTGTCATGAACAATGTCCTCGATCAGATCCGACAAGAAGTTGTAAGCAATCTTGACTTCCTCACCGCGAGGGTCGATCTTTTGGCCTTGGGACTCAGAAGGAGGCGCAACATTGCCTCGACTGTGAGTTACCAGCAACAGGGTCTGCTCGACGTGCTGGACGTCGAATCGCATGGGGTCTGTGAGAGAGTGCCTCGCTACGGTGCTGAGGTTTGCTTCGCAACGCTCTTCAGAAAAGATCCGAGGGTCGTGACAAAAAGCCCTCCACGCCGGATGCTGCCGTGGTGGCGCCTCCAGTAGTTGAGGGTGAGAAGGTGCAGGCACAAAACGTGCGAGTACTCGTTAGCTCTGAAGTGGAGAAGGACATGGAGGGCAAGTATTAGCAAAAATCTGATCAGGCATGTTCTCCCTGATCACGCAGCCGAGATCTTGGGCCTGAAACACAAAGAAGAAAAATATGGCATATTTTCAAACCTCACAAACATGGCTGGCTGACCACTGGCATGAACCACTCATCAAACAAAACCAGCAAACCTCCGAGGTTGGCCTCTGTGCAGGGGTGAGCTCTTGATTGAACTGGAAAATGTCGAGAAGGTCGGCTTGAACGTGGGGGTAAGCAAGACGAACGTAGGCCATGATCGCCGAAATCGTCTTGAGTTTAGGTTTGATCCTGAACTTTTTGGAAGGAAACAGCTCATGCCAAAGGGGCCTAAAAACCTGGCGCTTAAACTCACGCCAAATCAAGACACAAAGGAACTTGTGAACATGCCAATGGCCCAAGAAGACACACATCCAGGACTTCAAGTGCGACAAACCCCGGCTTCGATCCTACAAGGCCTGTGACATCAATTGAAAAAATATGCCATAATTTTCGAATGCATGCACAGAATTACTACCTTGTAAATCCGCTTGTAAATGTTAGAATCTACAGTAAAAAGCTGGAAACGCCAAACATCCGAACGACGATGCTGTAAATCAAGTTTCTCGATAAGTCTGATGAGGGCGTCGTTCGACGCAATGTTCTGGTCCTCCATTCGCAGACCTTTGAAAACAACCGGTTCATTGCCGGGCCGGGTGTCGACTGACAACTCCGGGTGCACCCAAAGCGGAATCCTGGTGCACTGCTTGGAGACAGAATCATCAAAAAATCGTTTGAAATCTCTGTTGTTGGTTTGAAGCTCTCTCATGTTAGTTCGGGTCAAGGCAACGACCGCGTCATCAAACAAATCCTCTGGAAAAGCATCGACCTGGCCCGCGCGAAGCACCATGCTGGGAGGGTTCTGGCGCTGAGATTTCAGAATTCCGAAGACAGTCCAGAGGCCGTTGTTGTAGGGGCCACTCCCAACGTTCGGCACTCCGACGTTCCGAAACTTCAAGCTGGTCGCGAAGTTGTCGAACCAAGTAGACTTCAGGTCGTCGGCTCGTTTCTCCTCCACACTGACAACAACAACAACAACAACAACAACAACAACAACAACAACAACAACAACAACAACAACAACAACAACAACAAAGAACAAGAAAAAAAAAAAAAAAAAAAAAAAAAACTCTGCAACGAGTTTGAGTGGTTCTTCCACTCCGCCTGGTCCCTCTGGACAGGGAAGAATGGAAGAAACAAGTAACGAAGTTTCCAGGGTCAGAAGAAGAACATTGGAATGAAATTGTACAGCGGAAGAAATGTGTAATTTCATGCCAACACCCTCCGCTAAATGAGAAACAAGTTTCACCAGGGATGGCGCAGCGCAGAAAAAAACAGCTACTTGGCTTTTTTCGGCGCTGCAAACCCAGCAACGACCGTAGGGGTTAGACAAAGAATCCTAGCAAGAATTTTACGGTGGAAGAAATTTGTAATTTCTTCCCAGAATCCTGCCTCAAATGAAAAACAAGTTTCACCAGTGCTCGCATAACGCGTGAAGAAACAGCTACTTGGTTTCTTCCCGCGCTGTGCATCCAGTTTGAAGTGTGCTGAAGTGCACGGGTGTTATCTTCGGAGCGACGAACAAGAAACAGAAGACGAGCAGCAAGAGTTTGAGTTTTTGCTCTTCTGGCCTTGTCCCAAAAGTCAGAAGAGCAAGAACTAGTTACGACCGTAGACAGCGGTGAGTTCTCTTCCTCGTCTTTTGCAAATCTGATGGCCAAAAGACGAAGAAGAGCAGCAAAAACCAGTCCATCCGCAGAGAACCGAGATTTTTGTGATTGTTTACAACGAGGATTTGCAAGAGTTAAAGTACAAGTAATGAAAGGAACTGTACTTGTGGGTTTCAGAAAACATTTCAGAAAAGAAAAATATGTCATATTTTTCGAAACTACACTTGTTGGGAAGGACAACCAAGGGCAACATTTTGGAAAAGACAAAAAATATTGCATTTTTTTAAAACAGTTCATGCTCATCCATGCGTAACGGAGGGGGAACGAAAGAACCTTAGAGATGTCTTGATTTCCTGAAGGCAATTTTGCGGCGGCGATCGAAGCTCCTGATCGGAATCACTCTTCCAAACGAGGACAAAACATCGAGTCCTTCCCTGCTTAGTCCTCGATGCTTGAGTTCAAGGCACAAGTCAAGCTCCCACTGGAGAAAACGCTGACCCTGTGGAAGCATGACGAAAAGAAGGAAGCACGAAAACGCTTGTCTGCCCTCCGACAAAAGAACTTGGGCATGTTCTTCAATTTTGCGGAACTGACCGTTCTGATGCCTGACATGCGCTAACTTGTGCCAAAATCTGTAAAGTCTGTCAGGCGCGAACATTTTCACCCAAGCCTCGAAGCCAAAACTCATGAAATCGCCTGACCACGAGTGACCACAAGAGAAAAAAAATGTATTGAATGTGTTACATGCAACTTACTGGAGACAGCTTTCTTGATTTTCAGGTCTTCTTCTGCGAACGTGTTGCAATCAGGAACAAAAGGAGTGCCCTGAATCGATTTTGCCACTGCAACGAAATGGCTTCTCAGCGCAGACAGGTAGCCTCGCCTAAGAACCTAACATTGTCAAAAAAAACAGAAGTGGCGAGAATGGTTTTACAAGGGTTGTCGGAAAACGGAAATATGGCATATTCCGACATCGGAACCTTTTCAAACAAATCCGTCAGGAAAAAAAGATAAAAAATCACTTTCAAATGTCTCAGAAAAAAAAATATGGCATATTTGCCAAAGTGAGCCGGTTTGAGCCCACACTCGGTGCCACCAAGGCACAAAAACCGGTTTCGGACGTCAGTTTTTGGGGACGAGTGGCCGGACTGGGTCCGTTTGCCATTTTTGATTGCATTTCACCATATGAGGGTGACTTTCCGTCCCTATCAAAATGAAAAAAAAAAACATGTTTTCAGGCCTAACTTAATTTTTTTTTTTTTTTTTTTTTTTTTTTTTTTTTTTTTTTTTTTTTTTTTTTTTTTTGCTTCGTGACCGCTTCCGGTCAACTTGAGCACTGTTGTTCGGTGTCTACATTGTTTGCACTCTCAAAATCGCTTTCCGAACACTACATCACCTACAAATGGTGGGTCACACCTGAAATGAAGCTCATTGTCTCTGAGCTGGAGTTTGGAGGAGAGCATGGGAGAGTGACGACACTGGTCAAAACGAGAGCTCTTTCGATCTCGGTCTTGTGTGGAAGTTTGCGTTGAAGCCAAAAGGTGCTACTAGTTACCAGTACAACCCTCGACTTTGGCACGTCCAGGTGTGGGTCAACGACACAAACCAAGATGAAGCTGCAGACTTCAAAACGTTTGCCTTGCTCGATGAACTGTGCCTGACGACAGCTTACTACGTGGGCTGGCCTGCGGATGTGACCTGGGACGAGAAGTTGTACGGCATGTTCTCCAAAGGCCCAAACGCGCCAGCTCCTACAAGTCAGCAAGCTCTCTCTCCTTTGTTCTAGTTGTTTGTTGTTGCTTTGTGTCTGTTGTTCTAGTTGTTGCTTGAATTTGGACAAGTTTCAATTATGGGCTGTGAGTTCATGGCTGCCATGCTTGCCCAAACTGTTTTTTGGCTTCGTGTCACTATGATTTTTTGTTTTTGCTCGTGGGTGTAGGGGCTGTGAACAATTACCTCAAGCAATTTCAAAGAGAGATGGATGAGGAGGCTAATGTCTTCAAACAAAAATATGCCATATTTTCTTCTGAGCTTCAATGTCTCACGATTCTTTGCTCCACTTCGTTTTTGCTTGTCCATGTCTCAAAAATATGTCATATTTTTCATCCGAGAGACACATCTTCCACCACGACGTCATCATTGTCTCGTGTTGAAAAATATGCAATATTTTTCAACTTAGGATGGTTCCAAGGAGTTGGCCAAGGGGCCAATCGCTGATTCGCAGGCTGCCCCGGCTGATCCTTCCTCTGTTTTCCATCTCGCCAATTCTCTTGGTAGTGCTGCATCCCGCGCCCCGAATTCTCAGGGCAGTGTCGCAGCTACTGAGGTTGTGGGAGGCGAAAACGAAGAGGAACTTGCACCCGCCGACCTTGCCCTCGCTCGTCGTCTTTCTGCTCAGCTAGCTGCAGCCAGGCCCCAAAGCCTCGCATCTTCAGCCCCTGCTGCCACACAGCCTTCGAGCTGTTCGTCGAGTAGTTCTTCGTCGAGCTCTTCATCGAGCAGTTCCTCAAAATCCACTCCATTGCGGTCCATCCCCTCGAACAAAAAACAGCCCAAGGCGGCGGTTGGAACCATCGCGCCTCTGGCCAGGAGCTCCTCTGCCACTTCCGCGACACCGTCTTGATCCTCGTCGTCTTCTGCCCCACCCCAGGTTCCCCTGTCTCCGGCGTCGTCTTCTTCTTCAGCCTCCACACCTGATCCAACTGGAAAGCGCGAACCGGAGGCCTCGCCGGAAGGGTCCGAACCACCTGAGAGGAAGCGCAGGATGAAGGGGGGAAAGGGCACAGGCAAGAATGTCTCGGAGGCTGACAGGCAGAAAGCTGAGAAGAATGCGTACATCAAGGGTCAGCCCCCTTTTCTTTTGTCCTTTTGTTGAAAAATATGCCATATTTTTGGTTGGTTGTTCTGTGCAGACACCAGAGAGAAGATGAAGGAAGCCGCCAAAGCCCTTGGCAGCATGACTTACAAGAACGTGCAGGCCATTCCCGACGCCATCGCTACCCAACCCCACAGGGCAGTCACTGATCGTTTACTCGACCTAGAGCATGTCAAGCAACTCGCCGAGAATTTTAAAAAGTCTCAGGATCCCAACAGGAAGATCCAGTGGGTGGGTTGGATCAAAGATCTGTGCGAAACTGTCAATCCCGGAAAGCTTGGGCTGGACGATGCCGACAATTCTTTCTTGGAATCCCCCCCTTTCGTTGACGAGAAAGCCTTGAAAGACTTTCAGGCTTTGTGGACTTCTCCTGGGCTTGTAGAAAAGGAAAGGCCCAAGATGGACTTCACGAGCCTGCCAGTCGAGGGCCAGGGCAAGATCAAGAACTTTCTGCGCAAGGCCATCCAGGACGGGAACTTTCCCCTGCAGGCGATCGTTGGTCGTCATTCCAGCCATGCAATTCAGCAACTTCACAGAGACGAACCTTCGAACTCGAAATTCCAGGTCATTCACGTGGAAGCTCTTCGTTTCGTTCGTTGGAACGATGTAGGTTGTCAATCTGTCAGTTTTCTTGGCGCCTTCGAGAACACTGTTGCTGACGTCCACCGTAAAAACACATTCGGCGAAAACTGCATTTCTGCGCACGATCAAGGTTACGCTGGAATGGCTCGTCTCAAGGACCAGAATGATGCTTCCTGCAACAAGTTTCTGACCTCATGGAAGAGAGACTTCGCCCTTTCCCACAACATCCCCTTGCCGACTTTCGGTTCCATGTGGACTTACGTCGCTTCGAACACCGGTGAGCTTTGGAAGTGCTGGCGGAAGCTTCTTTCCCCTGGTGGCGTTCGTTCTGACATGCCTAAGAACCAGACAATCATCGAAAGCATCAACGAACTTCACAACATCCGCAAGGACAAGCCCGGTCTGTTGGAAGAAATGCAACCATTGATTGAGGACCTCCAGCAAGGTAAGCCAAGCGAAGTGAAGCAAACAATGAAGAGGTTTTTTCTGGAGCAAAAAAAGTACGTCTGCCTCATCTCGCTGCAGGACATGATCCTGGACCTTGCTGACAACATGGGTTTTTTTGAAATCGACGGTGTTTACGTCGGCAAACAGTGGAAGGATTTGTGTGAAAAAGTCCCCCAGCTTGACAACGATGAAGGCAGGGCAATCCTGAATCGCACTATGGACATCCTCTACCTGCAGATAAAGAGGGACTGCGCTCTCCCGGACAACCTGGAAGCTTACGTCAAGACCTGGATCCAGGCAGCACTCAAACGTCTCTCCGGCGAAGAAGTTGAACAGCCACAGGTTCTGAGACCTGAAGACTTTGTTTTAAAATGTGTGTGTTTTTTTTTTTTTTTTTTTTTTTTTTTTTTTTTGACAGGCACCCATCTCTGAAGATCAGCAGATTCATTTCGGCAACGCTACGATTCTGGTGCAGGACAATGTTCAACATGGCCTCCGACTCTGATCTAGTGCATGGCAATTTTGGTCTCCCTTACTTTTCCATCAATTGAAAATATGCCATATTTTTTTTTTTTGGTTTTCCTCATTCCTTGTGTTTGTGTCTTGTTTGTTCCAGACATGCTTTACGCTGACATTCCTTACAAAATTTCAGACCTTGTTGCTGACACTACTGAAATCAACAAGGAAAGGGTCATCAATTGCTGAACCAGTTCGGTGTTGTCGGCAATGCTAACAAGCGCGCCGTCGTTTTCCATCACCATCTGTCCCAGTACAACCTCTTGGTGGAAGCTTTGCAGCAGTGTGGCTTCGGAACAATCGAGCCTGTGTTCTGGTACAAGGAGAAGCACAACTACCAGGGACACGTCCAGAAGTAGATCAAGGCAGTGGAGTGCGTCATGGTGGCGTTCTACCCGTCCCAGAGTGCATTTACGCTCAATCTCTCCAGGAACCCGCTTGATAGTCACAACGTTTACTCTGTTCCGGTCCCAACGAAAAAACAGAAAATCATTGGGAAGCCGGACGAACGAACCAACGCTTTTGAAAAACCCACGGAGTTGTCCAGACAAATCCTCTCTGATGTTCTTTCCCCGCAGAGCAAGGTGTTGGTTGCTTGCATGGGCTCTGGCTCGGAGGTCATCGGCGCCCTCCGGGCCAACATGGTCGTCACCGGCTTGGACATCGATGCTGGTCAGGTTCAAAACGCCAAGGATCGCGTCCGCAAGTATCTGGAGCCTGGTTCCAAAAAGGGCAGGCCGCCCAAAGCAGCTGTGGAAGGAGAGCTCCCTGAGGAGAAGGAGGAGGAAAAAGCAGAAGAGACGGAAGAAGATGACGACGGGAAGGTCGACGCGGTCCTTAAAAAGAAAGGTTACATTGGACGGCAAAAGTTTTCTACCCTCGCCAAGTGCTGTGTGTGCAAGGAGAAGTTTGACGTGCGGCATTTTGGGAGTGCAGCTTGCCAGAAATGCAACAGCACGGTGCACAAAGGGCCATGGAAGACAGGCGCCAAGCTGGCAGATGGCAGTGATGAGTACGAACAGTGCGATTACACCTGCGGCGTAGAAGAAGGCGATTGCGACAAGTAGGATGGCGTGTCTGCGAAGGGTTCCTTCTGCTCCCAACAGTGCCACGACGATTGGCATGTCATGATGATGCATTCGTCTGCCCCTCTTCCCGCTGCCACCGAGTAATGCACCTGGATTCGGGCACTGTTTTCGAAATATGCTATATTTTTCGAAAGTACGTTTTTCATTAAATTGATCGCTTTGTTTCATTGTTTTAATTTTGCCTGAACGTTTTCTTGCCTCCGGACCGGTTCCAGACTTTCCTTCTCGTTTGCACCGGTACTTGTAGTGTGTTTGACGACGCCAGTTCCGGAAAATATGTTATAAAAATCACCTGCTCTAGCCAAAATGGCTAGGCTGCACCGTTTTCCGATGGATGAAACTGCTTTCATTACCTTTTTTTCACGTTTACCCCGGTCAAAACAGAAAATTTTAATACATTACAGATATCTTCCCCCCCCCCCCCCCCCCCCAATTGCCGTACGTTGGCAGTCCAAGTCCTTGGTGTCTTCTGTGTCTTCTCGTTCTAGTCGTTCGCTTTCTACAGTGGTCTGGGTGTCTAGTGTGGGGGGTGTGGTTGAGTTGTCGGTTGTCGGCTAGCGCTGGCTGATGCTCTGTCTTTGCGGTGATGGTTCTGCGGACTGTTAATGCGAAAAGAGAGTACGCACAGCCAGCTTGCAACTGGCTACGACCGTTCCCTCCACCTATTCATTCTAGACAAACCGTTTGGTGGTTGGAGCTGTTGGGGTTCTCTTTAAGCCCTAGCGTACGCGTTTTCAGTTTGATATCGATTGCAAATGGGATCTTAAGCTTTGCCTGCATTACATAATTATAAGTATATTCTCTTCGATTTCTAGCCTCTCTTCCTCTCTCTCTCTCTCTCTCTCTCTCTCTCTCTCTCTCTCTCATACTTGGCTCTTTCCAGATCGGCTGCGCGGAGTGGTGTGCAAATGCAAACCTAGGAAACGTGCACGTGGACATTGGACTTGGCTATGGGATTTTTAGAGTATTAATATTGGATTTGCTTAGTTTTGAGTTATTATTTTAATTTACTAGTTTTAGTATTTTTAATAAAAATAAAAAACGCTTTACGACTGGCGATTCCCTTGTGTGTTTTTTTCTAATCTAGCTAATATGTTATTTCTCTAGTTTCTATACTAGCTAGACTAGCTATAGCTATAGACTATATAGACGGGCGATCCCCTGACATATTCTCGTGAGGTAACGCAGCCCGGTGCAGCTAGCAGCCGCAAAAACACGTGAATTTTTTGCAACCACATTTTGTGGCACTTCCCGTGAATAGGGGCCCGCAAAAACGTACGCATTTTATTGCAGTGAAATTGAGACTTCCGTCTTTAGTAATTTTTTGGCAGGACTACCGTTTTTAAATTCTTCCAATTTACTTGAAATGACTACAGGTTGGTACAGTCTAGCAATCCTGATTTCGCTGCTCGACTCAACCCCAGCTTCACTCCAAGCAGATTGAAGTTTGAGTCCATTGGATGAACCCAGTGTACTGTCCCCAATTCAACCCATGTCCCGAATTCAACCCACCTCTACCTAAGAGGACAATCCCGAATTCAACCCACACACTTTTTTGCAGTTTTTGAAGCCAATAAGCGCTTTCGAAACAAATCCTTTTAGGGGCAGTTTCACCTTGGAGTTCTCCATGGAGAAGTGCATTTTTTTTAAAAAAAAATTGTCTCGGGGTGCCCACCGGTGTTGACTTGTAAATTTTTCCACATAGAACATAACACGTACCTCCTACTCAGACTTTTAGCTCCCCTGGGCAACTTCCAAAACCAATGTCATGCTTATTACGTCCATACACCAACTTCCACAAGCTACGCTACAACAGAAACCAACAATTGTTGCAACAATTTTGGCATTTCCTCCTTCAGGACAAGCCTAACGCAATTACTTACCATTTATTCCTTGCGGCCAACACTTGCACTGTCATGGTGACCTCGGTGGAATAGGACCTGTTCGCAGTCGAAAAATTACCAACACCAACTTTTCGTACTTTTTGGCATTTCCCTGTTCAGGACACGAGCCTAACGCAATTATTGCACATTTATCCAGCCTTAGGTTGAGGTGGCCTCTCAGGTACAGGTAGAAAAGCACTGTTGTTCAACATATCGCAGCCCAACCTCCACCTTCCAGCCTCCAACCTACACTTCCCGCTTCACATGCACACTCCCCTCACCAACACTGTCTCTC